>VYXF01010935.1:205352-217117 GCA_013397295.1 Polioptila caerulea
GAGTGCTCTTTCAGGCAGCACTTCAGGAGTTACAGATTTTGGAAGTGAATACTGGGAGCTCTCAGGGGCTTTAGCAGAAGTGGGGAAGGTATTGACTTTTGAGTAAAAGGCTGGGCTTATTCTCTCTAGTGAATCACTAACATTTACATTAAATAAGTGATAAGTAAAGCAAACATGACAATTTTAAAAGCCACTTATGAGTATTTTTAAATACATACCTACTTTACCCGATTAGTGTTAATAAAAAGTCCCAAAATTAGTTTTGCTTTCCTTCCTTTCTGACCTGAGACACATTTACACTGAAACTGTTTAATTTTGGCTTCCTTTTCCTTTCTGCCTTGCCTTCTCCTGAATGAGTAAATTTACTCCTGTATCTATGAAAGAGCAGACTAGCACTCTACAAACACTTCTCACCTCCTTGGGAACCTCCAAAGGCTGCCCCTGCTCTTGGGTTGTATCACCCTGGCAGAACATACGCTTTGCTGAGGGAAGTTTACTCAGCCAGCTGGGGTTTGGAGAGAATAAGAACAAAAACTGCAGTCACAGTTTTTAAATGTCAGTCTGCACAAGAGCTCTGTTTGGGGGATGTCATGACAAACCCATCTCACTTCTCCTGGAGCCACCTGTGAGGTGGTGGCTGTTCTCCATCACCTCATCGAGGAGGTGATGGACCTGATTTGTACATGAGGTGAGAGGAGTGTGCAATCTCAGCTCTCTTCTGAATGGAGCTTCATAACTTGCTTCTCTAAGCTGCAGGAGTGAAGTTGAAATCCCCAGAAATCAGGTAAATAACAATGGTCACTTCTATCTCTAAATGACAGAATCCATGCCCACAGTTTTTCCCCAGAGTTTATTACTTCAGAGTGTCATTCAAAGTATGAAATAACATGATTTACTCTTCTCCACTGACATAAAGCTGACTCTAACTGCACTCCAGTCCTTCAGATTTGGGAACGCTGAACTCTTGGCTGTTCCAACGCACAAGGCATCACTTCTCTCCAGCTCCTGTTGTCTATAGAAAGCCCATCAATCATGTCCTGTACTTTGGCTTTGGCTTCCCAAGCCTCCTCTCTGGCTGGCAAGAAGACTGATGGGAAACATGAAGTGAAGAGAACTGTCAAACTCACTAAATCACTCTTGAACGCTGTTAAAACAGTGGCAACCCCTTTAGCTTTCAACACATTTCCCATCTTTGTTCAGGAGATCATTAAGGAAGAGGCACAAGACACCAAAAATTACTTAAAGAGTGATCCTGGCATTTTCTGCCCACTACACATCACCATAACGCAATCCAAGTCCCTGTCCTTGACCTACATACCAGTCTTAGGGTGCTTTTTCAAATTGGTGCATGACAAGATTAGTCAGAGATGATTTTGCTGTCAAAAGACAGTGTTCTGCAGTTCTGTTCCCTGACAGCTGCAATATGTGGCTAACCTTCATCAAGTGAGAACATTTTGGCGTTACGTGAACGATGTACCAAATAATGCTGCTCCCTCAAATAAACATTCCAGTCCACTTTGTCAAACCAGTGAACCATCAGCCTTCTGAGTATTATTTCTTCTTCCAGGTTTGGAGAGGAGTTAAGATTTAAGTGCCACTTGTCCTAATTTTTGTAACACGATGATGCAGCTGTACAGGTTGAATTTCTGTGACAATTTCCCAAACTGAACAAAGAGATCTGGCAACTGCACAAGCCCGTAGAGGAGGGGCTCTGAGTCATGCACCACCAGTGATCAGCAGGGATGGCTCTTTTAAGGGGGAAAATATAGACAGATCTCCCCCCCTGCCACCCTAAATTCTGCCTCTGAGGCTGCTGATAACAGCTCAGTTAGTGCCACGTTCACAGAAGATTTTCTAAGGTGGTCTAGTGCTGCTGGGAGGGAGTTTGAGAGAAAACAGCTTCATTTAGCACAGGCCACTGCTCACACACCAGATGGGAACACTGCTGCAGACAACAATGAACAAATGAAAGGATGGCTGCTGGAAAAGGAAAGGTCACATTTGGACACTCTGTGCTTGTGAAATCCCTAAACTTACATTCAGGTTTGTGGCACAGGACAGACCACGCCATCCTCACCATGGAACACACTAAGAAATCTGGGTGCTCCAGATCACCAGAAACCAAGAAAAGCTTCCACAAGGAGCAGCTCTGCTTCCCTCACCTAGTCCTAATAAAGATCTTTCCACAACCTGATTTCCTTCTAGAAATCTGGAAGTAAAAGCCTCTTTATTACTCTTCTGAGCTCAAGCAAGACTTTTCATTGTGCCTTTAAAGAGCACAATACAAATATTCAGCCCTGTATCATTATTCCTCCAGGCAGTATGGCAAGAAAACAGACAAACCCACAGGGGAATAACTGAGCTTTGCCTGCAAGCAAAGAAAGATCTGTGGCCATCCATCAAGATACCTGAACGGCTTTCAAAAGGGGTAAACAAGGTGCGGGCACCGAGCTTTGATTTTCACACACCTCGCACTTCATTCTTCATGCATCTCTGATATTTTTATAAGCTCTTTTTATACACTAAGTGAAGTGCCCTCAGAAATTTCCCAGGTTTATGCATGCTCCCTGGAGAGGGATGCTGTGCTTCTGACTGCAGCCACACAGTTGACAAGAGTCAAGACACAGCGGAAAAATATGCGGCATGGCAGGAATGATTATTCATTCACTTCAGAACTGCATCTCAGGAGGTGCTTGTCTATGTAAATGTCCTGGGAAAAAAAAAATTAAAAAGGACTGAAGCTGTTGAAGCTTCATCCTGAAGAGAAAAACAGCAAAGAGCTGTTTAGAAATTAGAAAAGTAAACAATTTTATTCCTGTCCTTTCCTGCCATTTGATTAGAGCACAGTGAGGAAGAGAGATGGAGGTTAAGGGTTTCTGAGAAGGATTTTGTCTGTGCACTCTTTTGATCTAATTCTGTGGACGTGCTAAGCAACAGAGTCATAGATAAAATAATGGTTTTTTCCTTAGTGCCTTGCATTGTGTAGACTTCTTACAAACACATAAACTAAACCTGCCCAGCCATTTGCCAGCGCCAGAAAAATGCATTAAAACTCCCACTACTGTGATGTTCCACTTCATTTTGGAGAAGTGAATGACCTGTGATGGAGAGCAGGAAAGCAGGAATAAGCTGAATGTGTATTGCTGTCTTGTGGCTCAGCAGAATGTTAAATACGAGCAGAGATCTGCCCTTTTAGACCTGACTCACTGCTACACTATGGTTGTTTTACATTATTGGCAAAGTAAAAAATACTTAAAGGACATAAAATTCTCTTTGCATGCTGCCTCTGCTCGGATTCCCTAACCCAGCCACATACCCTGTATACACAACTGTGCTTCATGAGACTGGCAAGATCTTAAGAGATTACTTTTCCCTCTCTTTTCTTAGAAATGCAAACAAATTAACAAATGCAGAGCTAATTTGGTGCCAGGAGAGCACAGTGAAGACTGATCCTCAACAGCTGAGCTGTGCATGTTCCTATTAGGCCCTCAGTATCCTTTCTCCTTCCAAAATTAGTCATGAATAAAGAACTAGAGAAGTAATAATATGAAGACAAATGCCACACACCACAGAGCGTTTTTGAAAAGGCTGCTGTCTCTTAGACCTTAATTACTTGATCCTTGGAAAATAATTTCTTTAACAGTGGACTGAGAGAACTGATGTGTTTGTGCTGGGTCTAACTCATCGTGTTCCACTGTGTTTAGTGCTGTCCTCGTTTTTTCCTCGGATTTTGTGACTCCCATGCAAACAGATATCACAACTTTTAAGTCCTTCCTATCTTCTAGAGAAATGATCACAGTGAGTTGAAACTGAGGACACAACCATTCTACACTTCACATAAGAAGGGAGAGGGAGCTTGAGAATGTTGCACAGTGTGTTTTTACCATTTACTGCCATAAAATATACTACAGAGCTACCTTAGGGCACATTTTAATCTTTCCTCTGTAATTGATTTTTTTCCCCCTTCTGTGTAAACAGTAATTTACCTTCTAGGATTTACGGGCTTATTAAAAGCAAACAGGAAAAGCAACAAATTTATTCTCCATTGTTTTGGCCCTCCTCCAAAGAAGAACTGTCTTCTTCCTCATGAGCAACATGTTTCTCAGTTTATAAAGTAATTAGCACATGTCATGTTTGGGAGTAATCAAAACTTGTACCTCCCAAGGGTTTTTTGGGGAAAAAAAAATCAAAGCAACAAAACATAATGGGAAATTTTTCTAGCCTTTGTAAAGACAAACCCCACAATCTCTTCACCCATCTCCCCTTAACAGCTTCTCTGAAAAGAATCTTGAAGTTGATCTTATCTGCCTGAGTAAGCTGTAATGGAATAATTTCATATGTTGGGGAGAAATTTTCAGGTTTATTTCACCCAAAAAGAAAAAAGCTGCAGGAAATTTGTCTGAAATCAATATGAAATTACACATTCTTTGTGCTGAATCTAAAGAACTAACAACTGCAATAACAATTGACACCCCAGAAAATAACCAAAGTCCCCGTTGGATTCTTCTCTTAGGCTACCAGAGATTTGAGTTTTTTATCTTTGTCTATACTAAAGTGTAAAAAGCTTCTCCATCCAATCCAACCCCATTTAACATTAAGACATGAAAAGCTTCAGCAGAACAACATGATCTACTTTTAAAAGTCTGCTGGGTTTCTCTACAGAACTGTCTTTCATGAAAACAAAATTCACTTCTATTTTTCTTCCTCTCAGTCTAATACTCTTCAGTCAGGATTAAGAAACATTTCTCAGTGTCTCCCTGGCAAAGGTTCCTACTTTTTTTTTTTTATTCCAGAAGCTGGCAAGGATGTTTGTATCTTGCTTGATGTTTTGTGTTGTGCTAATTACCATGATAAGATGGCCTAATTACTATGATAAGAAAACCCCAGCCACCCTGCAGGATGCTTCAGGGGTTTTGTGAATAACCAGGTGGGATGATGGGGTTCAGCAGCTGCTCCCCCAACCCCATTCATTCTGCCCCTGCCCACCAGTATTCCACCTGAAAACAGCACTGACTTTAGCTGGCAACACAGAGCATATTTGCTATCATTTTTAGGCTAGAGCTGTCATGAATATGTCACAAAACATGGAATCTGCCCATATGCTTGGAATTCAGTCAAATACGCCTTAAAAAAAAAAAAAGGATGAAAACTGTCAAGAAAGCAGGCAACGATAAAAAAAATTAAATAAAAAAGCGTCAGGACTGTTCAACACCATGTTTCAAACACAGTCAGCTGCTTCAGACTTGCAGCTTCTGAGCATGAACACAAGACAAGAGCAGATTTACACCTGGGTGTCACCAGTGGCACAGTGGGACCAGCAGTGACCTGCACACCCCAGGGCTGGGGTAACCTGGAGCCTGTGGCTGCAGAGTCTGGGCCTGCCAGGCCAGTGGAAAAGCAGAAGCAGAATCTCTGCTCCTTCTTAGATTCAATGAACATTGACCTGATTACCTGCATTGCCCTTCTCCAGAGTAACTCTTCACTACTTGCCCGTGTCCCTCAAGCACTTGTGGTGTTACCCAACCCTGTCACAGAGCAAAGAACACAACCCAACACGACACCAGTGAGCTGACATTCCCCCAGAGCAGCCCAGCAAGAGCAGGAAGCTACCAAGTGCTGGATCCCAGGAATTTTGAGGCTTTGGCTCCAGCTTATTGCATTGAGGGGCTGGCACTGGGAGAGCTCAACAGCCCAAAGGGATGAAAGGAAATCTGCATCTTTCACCTCCTGGCTGTTTGGAGCTCGGCTGACAAGTGCAGCCCTTCAGGGAGGTGGGATGGATCACACCATGCTGGGTCAGTGCTGCATGTGGGGAAGACAGGGAAAAGATGATGTGACAGGATCTTCTGCCACTCCGGTGACCCTCCAGACACAGAAGAATGTAACACACATTGAAATTCAGTTCCTCAACCAAGCAACTAAATTCCTCCTTCAGATAACCTGGAAGATCGCTGGCCAACAGCAATATATCATCTCCTAAATTCTGTCTGGATTTGGAAAGAGAAAGGAAATCCAGAGCCAGCTAATGAAACTGTTGTCAGCATTCTCCTGGGGTTCATGGCCTTTATTGAATCAACTTATCAATCTGTGGATTTGCAGGGCTTCTGAAAGGCTCTGTGCCCTTTAGCACGGCTTCTCCCTCTGGAACCACGGGCAGGAGTTTGAATTTGTGGGAATTGCTTCTCAATGCCTAAAACAGAGATGGGTCGAGGACCAAGGATCAAGAGGTGTCACAGGTGTGAAGAAATATTTGCACCACATGAGTGTTTTCACAAGACTGCTGGTAAATTGGAGATCTGGGACTCTGGGAGTGCTCCCAACCTCTCCTGCTCTCTTTAGCTGCTGTCACATCTCAAGCCCTTGTAAGTTAGTGCTGAATGGGTGCTTGGAAGTGCTTGGTGGCTGCAGGAAGTGAATTGTGTGCTGTATTATTTCCTGCACTCCAGGAGGGAGCCAGCCTTCAGGGGCCAGGCAATCCCTTCTAGCTTTGGGTTCCTGTACAGAAGCAGCCACTGGGAAAAGCTTCCAGAGCGAGCAGACCTGGAAATGTCTGAAGGCTGTTCTTTGCAGAGGGGATGAGGTGGCATTCACGTAGCTTTGAGACAGAAATTATTGGTGCTGTAAAAGCCACAGCCCAGTGCAACAAGTCCCAGTCCTGCTGCCCTCAATTGTGGTCAGATTCACGCTGTCACCAAGGTGCCCTGAGCCTCTTGGTCTGGGACTAATCCATGTGCACATCAAAAAACCCCACCTGAGAGCCAGCACTGAATAAACCCACAGCAACTCAAGGAATTATTTTACCCAAGACTTTCACATTTAGGTGACTCTTACCTCTTTCTGGTGATACTTTATTGCTACCTTTAGCTTTGCCAAATCGTGACACTTTTGGGGATCCAGCTCTTCACTTTGATCATCCCTGTGATTGAGAATGATCTCCAGCTCCCGGGAACTCCGTGCTTGATCCAAAAGGTCCTTAGCAAAACGCTTGCACTGCTGTGAAAGCTCTTCATATTCAGCCTTGAACTCATTTTCCACCTTGCTCAGCTCCTTCAGCTCCCAGCCCAGGCGGAAGGCGGTCAGGATGGGATCCTCGCTCGATAAGGCAATCAACGAAGGGCTGGCTAAGGCTTTGTAGATGTTCAGCCTTGACCTGGAATGCCTCAGGCTGTCCACCTCCGAGCTGGAGACACATTCCACACAGTTGCACCTGATCTGGTGTGGGCGTGGGATTGTCACCCGTCTTTGGACAAGCAGTTTGATGATCTCGTAGTTGTTGGTGTGAGCCGCCAGCATGATTGGGGTGATATCCGGAGTGAACTCCGAAAACTGGGTGTCCATCATCAAGGTTGGAACCTGCACGGAGGGATAAACCACAAGGGGAAAAGGTCATATCTCACCTGGAGCAGCACAATTCAGAAGCCTCTCCTTCATACTTTTGGAGTGATTTTTATGAGGGTTTTTATGACACCCTCTGTGTCTCAAACACTGCTGTAGGCAGGCTTATCTACACACTGCTATTCTGGCAAAACCATTTTCCCCCAGATCCTGCAAATCTGCCTCCTGACCACTTGTTCCCAGTCTGGGGTAAAAGTCAGTCCTATCTCCATCCAAATGCTTTATATGTGAATCTGGTCTGAAACAGGTATTGGCTCATACACCAAATGGAAAAAAAAAAGGGGGGGGGAGAAGAAAAAAAGCCCAGGTAATTACACAAAAAGAAAGAAAAGTCTAGAAAAGAGTAAACACTGAGTAGATTTCCATAACTACTATTATTTGCATTATATATCTGCATCAGCAGGCCAAGAACCTGCTCGTAGCAGGTCCTGCACACACCAAACCCTGGTCTGCAGTTGGGCAAAACTCTCCTTCAATTTTGCTCACTGTTTTTATTTGAAAATATTTTTCAGTGTAAGGATACATTACATAACTGCCCTCAGAACAGACTTGTGGGTGTTTTTAAAAAAGATTTGAAAAAAATTAAATGTAAAATTAATGAACCATAGTCCACTACAAATAAGCCACTCCAGGGTGTGCATTATCCAGCTACTGCTGCACTTCTCAAAAGATGAGCTTAATGCACACCCTGTTGTGTCTTATTACTATATGCAGAGTGTAAAATTAGATGGGAATGCTGTTCCACTGCAAGCCCCCAGTGTGTTTCCATTTGCAGGCAGGCAGCTCTCTTTGTTGTGTGTTAATCACTACTCAAACACTCTCTTCTCCCTGTGCCCACCACTCCTGCCCTGGCACATCCCGCTGCTCCAGGGGGCACAGCTGGGTTGGGGGAACAGTGGGTCTGCTTCCCTTTGCAAATATCAAAGAGATGTCCTGGAGAAACTGCTGCCAAAGAGTCTTAAAGGCAGGAAACACTCCTCAGTCTGCCTAATTCCAAAAGCAAAGCAGCGATGGAGGAGCATGAGGTAAGAAATCCCTGTATCTGCAGGATACACCTAAGGCTGGTGATGAGGCCTCCAGCCTCAGAATCTCAGTTTCCTGGGAGTTAAGAGCCTGTAGAGCACTAAAGAGCCAAAGCTGATCAATAAATCCTTACCCTAACAGTGTGACAGGGACTGTTCATGCCAGACAACACGCTCCTAAAGGTGCTCACCTCACTGAGGTGCAGGGTCAGTCACTGCAGCAGGGCTCACGGGTGGCTGCAGGCATTTTGGGGAATAAATCTGCTCCCCTGGATGTGGCACCCGAGGAGTGAAATCCCTGGCAAATCTGCAGACATGTAGGTGTGGAAAGGCTTTGCTAAGCAGGCTGGTCCCCACAGAGGCAGAAGGGAGAGAAAACAGTCCTGAGGATTTGCTGTGGGTCATGGAGGGCTTGGTGTCTCCTAGCAAGGTTGGATAAATGTACTTTAAGATAGCCTGTAAGAAATGGCTGCAAGTAGCTCTCTGTGTAAGGTCTTGCACTCTCTTCCTTTCCCTTTGCTTAGCTCGTTTAGGTAGTTTGTTAAATGTCAAGAGAAAAGTGAGGGGTTTTCTTTTTTTCTCTTTCTTAGAAGCTTTTTTTTTTTTATTATTTTTTTTAAAGACCTGATGCTTGAACATAACTGCATTTATCTTTCTTCCTGCTCTTTTTCAATCAGTGACTGGCTGCTGTATTCAGAGCCTGTGCCTCAAAGGAAGAATGCTTTTCCTCCTCCATCACTTCTATTACTGTCAAGTTTAATCTTGTTTTTCTATATGGTAGTTATTGTACCCAGGGCTGCAAAAAGGATTTTCAGCTTTACGCAGATGAGGAATTCATGTTGCTTGGAATATGAAATGGGCATTCAAGGAGAAGGCAGTGATGTTACAGGTGGGGATACTGCTAATCCTGTCTGCTCCAGAGGCTTTCTAAATATGGATCTGGGGCACTCAAAATGGCTTTCCCAAGGTGTGGGATGCAATGAAGTGGTCTCTCATCCCTTATTCTGGCTGGTATCACAAGCCCTCACCCCCAGACCAGAGCACTGCCTCACGAGGACTCGAGCAGTGGTAGGGAGGGTGTGTTTGCTGGGGCAGCTCACAGTACTTTTAATGAAGTGGTAAAGAGGGAAAGAGTGGTGCAGAGATACAGAAGAGCAGATCAGTGCAAGGCCTCCAGTCACAGGAGCTGGAGTTATTTCTGAACAGCAAAGCAACCCAACACAACACAGAACAGGGACAGTGTGACCAGGGGCTGCTGCGGCCTCTTCTCTGTGTCTGCCTGACCCAAAGGCCATGAATTGGCCCCGAATTGCCTGTCTTGTGATAAATATTATTGTTGTCTTCTCACACAGTGTTTTTTGGTAACCTTCATCCTAAACTGTCTATTTTAAAGCTGTGGCTATGCAAAGCCTTTGCTCAAGGGCTGTGTTCTCTCACTGGAGGAGCAGCAGAGATTACAACAGCACTGATGTTCCTCCTGTGATGCTCTGCCCACTTGAGTTCATGCTTAGATCAGGTTCTCCTGTGTCTTGGATTAACTTGCAGTGATGGAAGCAGAAGAAGAATAATTTATTCTACCCCAAGGGCTCTGCTAAGCTCTTCCAAGGTTACTTTCATTAAGCGACCTGAAAAACAAAATTCTTTTCTGTTAACCTCATCACCTGACACCAGCTGTTAACCCGAGCCCTTCAGACCCTTACTGCCACTTCCTGCACAGGAGCAAATGCCTTCTCTGCATTTCATCTTGGTCCTTTTCATTTGAGAAATTAATGCTACCATTAACAACAAGTGACTGAATGTTTGCTATCATCTGCCTAGATTTAATCCTCATAAGGTGGCCTGCTTACCCCTGTACCACTGCTGCTCTGCAAGATGCTGCAGCAAGTGAAAAATCCTCTTTATTTGAAAAGGAGGGTGAAGAAACAGGCTTAATTCATTAAAAGAGAAGGATTAGCTCACATAAAAGTGCTGTTCAGTACAGCTAAGCTCTCCTCTGAATGGAAAAATAAGTTTTCCAGCAAAATAGTGCACTGCTGGAAAGGAGCTCTGGATAGAAAGAGAGCAGGAATCTCTGCTGTTAGTCATGAGTACAGTGTAAGAGGAATTAAACTACAGAAGGGGAAAAAAAAGAAAAAAGCTGGCACTGAATATCTAGTGGCCTTGTTGTAGGTCTTTTAGGAGTTTTACTTTGAATTTAATCTAGTTTGGTATCTGTCCCCAGAGCAGCTCCTCTGGAGCAACACAGCTCAAGTGCTCCAAGACTGCTCAGCAATGTGAACCATGCTGCAATAAATGGGAAGACTAAGGAGATTCAGCTCAAAAACATTCTCCTCAGCCAAACTAACAGAAGACTGGAAATGCACCTTCTGCCTTTTATGGATAATAGTATTTTGTCTGTAAATAACTCATAGTGCTTTTACCTGTAACATTTGGAATTGCCCTGTTTTCAAGCCATCTGCATTTCATAAACTATCATCTCCCCTTAGAATAAATTGTAAGTATAACCACCATAAACTGTAAATACATTAATCTGCATCATGTTCAGCTTGTATAACTTTTTGACTCAGCTGTGTGTTATAGAAAATTTTCTGATTTCCAACACAAACTTGTGCAAGCCTCACTGGAAAGCTACAAATATAACACAGCTTTCTTGTAAGCTCCCTTTAGGCACTGGAAGCAACCTTAGGTGGGATCCTGGGACAATGGTACATGGCTGTTTAAATTTCAGCATTTATTTTGGGTGATACAGTGGTGTGGACATCACTAACTCAGCATCTTAACCAGAGATGCCTTGAGGGATGTCTGGTGTCAGAATGATGCCAGCATTTATATTAACAGGGAGTTTGTGGGTTTTTGTCTTTCATGAGCAATTCATTGACTGAAATGATGTCCTTTGGTTAATGAAATATAATGGACAATACAAAGTGTTATCTAAAGAAGTCATGTAGTTTAAGGGCTTTTGTAGTGGTTATTAACAATCTTTATAACTTTGGCATAAGGCACACGTTGTAGAGGTACTTTTGGGCAAACTCTGCTGTTATTGAAATGTTCCACTAATTTCAGTACAGCTGTCCCAGAATATCCAGCTGAAGAGAAGGCTCTTTCTGGTCTAAAATCTCCTCAGTGACTTACAAATGTGCCTGTAAAGCCAAATAAAATCTCTGCTCCTCCGACTGATACTGCAGAAAAGTGAAAATTAGTACCTTTTAGTGCCTTGTAGCAAGCCAAATGCTGATACAAGGTTACCAGATGGTGCGCATTAACTCTAAAATAAGTATATTTGAATTAAAAAAGCATCCTACAGAATCTTAGAACTACTAAGATTCTGTAGATGAATACTAGATTTTA
>VYXF01010938.1:0-66551 GCA_013397295.1 Polioptila caerulea
TTTATGCCCAAAAAGGAGACAGAAGACTCCTGTAACTTTATTACAACAAAGACAGAGCCAATGGGGCATCCCCTGGGGTCTCTCCAATTTTTGGAGGACACAGCCTCCTTTTTATCCCAATTTCCAGCCCCATTTCCCTCTCTCTTTCCCCACTGGCTGAGGGACTGGAGAGGTGCAGACTTTCCTAAGATTCCCCTCTAATGTATAAACCTCCCTTTTCATTTTTAATTCTTATGGAATTTGTGGTTTCTCCTGATTATTTCTTTCATCTCTCAGTATCCAATTTCATTGATCAGCAAACCTACAGTTTGTTTATAAAGGCAAATATCTTTTTTTCCATTCATCAACCAGTGGAATCCTTCTCGCTCTTTCCTTTCTCTCTCAGTGCTGGTTTTATTTTCCAGCAGCCCCACAGCTTGTTTGGAAAGACAAATCCCTCATTGCTCTCCCTTCCATTTGTTATCTGGGGAAACTTCCCTCACTGTCAGGAACTCTGCAAATAAGCAGAAATGGATAATTGTTATGCTGTGACCCTTCAGGTAATTAATGATGATTGCCCTTGGTTTGGGCACTGCCAGGACCCCAAAGGCAATTTTAGTGTGAACTTTCCATCCAGAGGCCTTGGAATCACACCCAGAGCTCAACAGAAATTATAAAGGCTGAGAAGGTGGCTCTGATATAAAATCAGAAGGAGGAAATACCTGGTTGTGCAGTTTTAGGATTTCTGGCCACCTAAAAAGTGTCATTAACAAACTCCAAACTTGCAGGCCTTGGTGCCTTCTGGCGGCTGAGCTGGAACAGAGAGCAGGCAGCAAAAGGATAAAACTGGGATTTATTAAAAGGCCTCACTGGGCACATCTGGGCAGCACAAGGCTGGGCCACACCCAAAATGGGCACAAAATGGGCACAGAATGGATACCTGGTCACGAGGTCCCACACTTTGATAAGTTCTGCTCCATCAGCACATTGGAGTTCATTGTCCAATTCCAGCCCCAGGTTATGCAGCTCCATCCTCCTTGGTTTTCCTTCTCCCTTCACCCTTGGTTTTGTTCTTGGGCTGAAAGTTGTCCTTGGTCCCAAGCTGGGGCAGGAATTGTTTTGTCTCCCTGCTCAGTGCAGAGAGCTCAGTAGCACTGAGTATGAAACCTAAAACTACCCACCAAAACAGCACAGGATCTGAAAAATTTAAAAGCTAAAACCCAAGGCATCACCTCAGTGACTGAGTCCGTTCTCCTTCCTTTGGCCCTCACGTGAGCAAGGAAAATCCAACCCCAGCGTGACTAATGGCCAAGCCACAAAATCTCCCTCCCTGAAACACATAATATTTATTTTCTCTGAAAGAGAAATTGTATTTTGACATCTGTAAACAGCTGGGTAATGCTGCAGACACAATCCATTTTCTGCTTAGTGGACTAACAGGGANTTATATTGGAGTTCATTGTCCAATTCCAGCCCCAGATTATGCAGCTCCATCCTCCTTGGTTTTCCTTCTCCCTTCACCCTTGGTTTTGTTCTTGGGCTGAAAGTTGTCCTTGGTCCCAAGCTGGAGCAGGAATTGTTTTGTCTCCCTGCTCAGTGCAGAGAGCTCAGTAGCACTGAGTATGAAACCTAAAACTACCCACCAAAACAGCACAGGATCTGAAAAATTTAAAAGCTAAAACCCAAGGCATCACCTCAGTGACTGAGTCCGTTCTCCTTCCTTTGGCCCTCACGTGAGCAAGGAAAATCCAACCCCAGCGTGACTAATGGCCAAGCCACAAAATCTCCCTCCCTGAAACACATAATATTTATTTTCTCTGAAAGAGAAATTGTATTTTGACATCTGTAAACAGCTGGGTAATGCTGCAGACACAATCCATTTTCTGCTTAGTGGACTAACAGGGACAAATGATGATTTAAAATAGCAGCCTTCTCATCATGAAATGATCATTCTCAGGCTTGCTGTGTAAAAACTTCCCTCTCAGCTTTTGTTCTGCCCTCTGAAGTGCAATCCTTCCTGATCTACATCTCCAAAGCATTTTTGTTGCCAAATTCATGATTCATCATTTGCAAGGACTAGAAAGCACATTCAGGTACCATTCATATTGGGAAAAAATAATGTAGTTGTAGACAAGGTATAAACCCCCCTCCTGACTGAATGGATAACTTTGTGTGAATAAGTTATAATTATTTTTTGTGGACATTTGGGTGAACACTGGTGACTAAAGTAAAGATTTTCCAAAGAATACCATTATTGCTATCATTAAGATTGATGTAAGAAGCAGTCGTGTGTGAAAAATGATCTAATTTTGTGATATTTAACTACATTTTTATCATTACAGGTATGCTACAACACACTATTTAAGATAAATATGAATAGGCTCTGTAAATTATAAGCATAATTTGATTTTTTTCCCCTCAAAGGTGGAAGCAAAATGGCACAGATATTGATCTTACCATGAGTTATCACTACAGGTTGGTTGGAGGCAGCTTGGCAATCAATAACCCACATAAAAATCAGGATATTGGAACATACCAGTGTTTGGCCACAAATTCATTTGGAACAATTCTGAGCAGGAAGGCAAAGCTTCAATTTGCATGTAAGTTGGGAAGATCATATTTATTAGAGCATTATTTTCCTATTAATTCTGCACATGGACTGTAATTTATTGGGTAATTAAAGGATCATTGGGGATTCTGTCCAAAAAGGTTTGACTTCCTTCAGCACTGCTTATTCCTTAAAAAAACCCCAAATGTTCCTAGTGAATATTAATAATAAAACCAGACATCTGATGGCTGCTGCCCTCGGGAGCCAGAATAAAAATCAGGAAATTGAAAGGTCAAGGGAGATGAGCACAATTATCTTCACTTAATAAAGGTGTTTTCACTTTTCAGCACAGTGGTTTTGTTGTTATCCCACAGGTAACTACAGCTGGGGGGGCCAATTGTTGCAAAAAGTTGGGCTTTGAGTTTTCTGTAGCTAATGAGGTCTAATTGAGCACAAAACCATTGTTCCCCTAATTGGCAGGCTGATTTTTCTCGACATTACCAAAGAAACACTTTTTCCCTTACACCACGTGTAAAAGTGTGAGCTGCTCCCTGAAAATATTTCATATCTCAGCTCCCTCAGGTCGAGCACACTGCCTGTCTTGAGATGATTTAAAATTTATTTCATCTTTGCTCCCTGTTTCACTTCTTCACAACTTCCCAACCTTTTTCACAAGGTTTGGACGCTGTGACCAAGTTCTGTGAATGCCCTGGGGAGGGGGGGAACACCAGTGACAACCAAAAAACTCCAAATATTCCCTCCAGCCCTTTTTTTTTTTTTTTTTTCATTCTAAAGCTCAGAGCAGTCTGTTGCTGGGAGAAAGCAATTGTTTTCAAAGCTCATTAATAAAACATGTGACTAAAGCCAACCTTGTGTCACTATTTCAGACACCAGCAAATGGATTAATTATTAATCTTGTTCCATTTCTCATAGCAAGCCTCGTGTCACAGGGGTTACACAAAGGAGACATCAGAGGTCAGGCTGGTTCACAGAGTCTCTTTCAGCAGAGCTGATCAAAAGGTGTATCACTGGTACCTCATTTAATAATGTTTTACCCTGAGTTTCTCAAACAGCTTTGATTTCCAAGAGCTGGTCAAATGTAAGAAGAATAAAAAATTTGATTCATTATTTTACCACTTTTTCGGCTGAAACATTTTTTTCAAGCCAGACTTCCTGTGTGGGAATTTTTTTTTTTTTTGTGAGATTTGGAGGTGAAAGTCATTTAGTGACAGAACAAATTCCATTTTTGAAAGGAGCAAGAATAGACAGCCACCTCAAAATTGTCTATGGAGTCTTTAATCCCCAAGGAATCAAAGCAGGCCAGGGAGGGAGCTGGAAAAAGAGCCAAGGAAAGGAAATATCCTTAAATAAAGGCACAAACAAAGTGTGAAAAATAAAATTTAAAAGGGGGTAGAGAGGAAAAACAGGAATATCTGTGAAAGAAGGAAGGTTCTGGTGATTATTCAGCATTTTATATCCTTTATTTGAGCTTTATACCCCCACCCAAACGCTTCCCAAAGCTCCTGCAGGGAGCAGATCCCAGAGCTGGGTCTGGTTTGCCCCCAGCTCTCAGCCTGCTCCACTCCTCCAGCCCCAACAGCTCCACAGAATGCTAAATTTCTCCCAGAATCAAGCACTACACCACTTTTGCAGTAGTGGTGACAGATATTTACATCCTTCCCCATGGAGAAGAGAGAGGACAGACAAATCAAAGGCTGTTATTTACACTGACAAGCACAAATTTACAGGAAATGCTTCAATTTAGCAGCATCACTGCAGAACTGGGAGTTTTAAGTTGTCTTACAATAGGGAAAAAAACCCCAGAGTACATGGAAAACGTCATAATGACCTGATGAGAATAGTGGAACAAATTACCTTGAAACACTTATTTCACAGCCAACATTTCCTCGTTTCTGATTTTCGTGTTGCCATCCAATTGAATTCTTTGTTTCAACCAATACCTCAGGCTAGCTGTTAAAATCCAGGCAGGCAGGCACGTTGCTGTTGTGACACTTTCCCTCAACACCTCACAAAATGGGATTTTTCCCTGGACTGGAATGCCTGGCACATTATTGCAACGTCCCTGATAAAGAATTGGATCAAACCAATTATCCAAGTACCAGGGTTTGTGTGTATTTGTCTCTTTACTACAAGGTAACTGACTCTGAGTTGGAGTTTGAATTAATGGTACCTCCAGAAACCCATTCAACGTGTCAATTTAATATGTGAAAAACACTTTTTTTCTTCTGTTCAAGATAGGAAGTTCTCTGAGAGACAAAATAAATGCAGGACGAGATTGGAAACACGTCTTCAGATTCAGCTGGAGTTTGGTGCTTATCCTCTATTAAAACCAGAGCTGTCAAAGGGAAGCTGCAGGAGGAATATTGTACAGAAGGCAGTGGCAGAGATTATTAAAACTCCAAGCTGAAAATGAGAGGCAGCACCAGGGAGAGGAGCATGGAAATGCATTAGGGGGGTGCAAGGCGGGCAGGCCCTGGGCATCCCCGCTCCTGCACAAGGGTTGGTTTGTCACAAATAAACCTGAAAGCTCCCAGGGACTCCTGGAGGCCTCCCAGCAGCACATTTGGAGCAGCCCACGGGTGTTTTGGAGGGGCTGGAGCTCGAGGGGGAGGTTTTTGTAAAGCTTTGGGGTCAGGCCTTGGTTTGTGCAGGGGCCATGCTGCAAGAAAGCAAATGGGAGTCAGTTCCTTCGAGCAGAAAAAGCCAATTCTTTATTCACATAACTCATTTTTATATAGTTTTTACAGACTTTGTGTTCAACTCTGGCTAGTGGTTTTCTTGCCACTCAATTCATTGATTTAAATGTATTTTTGTGTGTATATGCTGACTCTCTATTCTTAAATTGTTTACGTATCTTCTTCACTAATTCTCGTAAGATAAATTTATTGCTTATGCAAGTACAAACTTATTTTTTCCTACCAGAATAAGTTGTTATGTTAACTACTTTCATTCTTATGATTTTTTCACTTAAAAAGTTACAAGCTGCTGTTAGCTCAGCTAGACCAGCAAAGCCTAATTAATACTTTATAAAGCCTTTCTTTTATAATATCTCTACCTGTCTACAACAGTCCTTGTCCAGGCTGGAGTCTGGAGCCATGGCCTGCCACCCAAGGGCTTTTCCCCTTGCAGGTCAGTGGTGACACCCAGCCCAAGGTCACCTGGAACACTTCAGCTCAGCCTAAAGGGAAGTCAGAGTTTGGGAAGTTCAGCTTGGAAATAGGCCCAAGTCAGCTTGAAGGAAGAGCTGAGGACCTGAGAGCTTTTCCTGCAGCTTTTACACAACTTAGAGTCACAGAATCCATAGAGGACACAGTTTTAAGCTGCACCAGGGGAAGTTTAGGCTGGATATTGGGAAAAAGTTCTCCACAGGAAGAGTGGCTGGGCATTGGATGGGCTGCCCAGGGAGGTGGGGGAGTCACTGTCCCTGGAGGTGTTTAAAAAAACCTGGATGGAGCATCCAGTGCCGTGATGTAGCTCATAATGTCAGGTCAGAGGTTGGAGGGATTTTCCATCTTTAATCACAGAATTAACAGGGTTGTAAACAACCTTTGAGATCATCAAGTCCAGCCTTTGCCCAATCTCCTCCCTCTCATAAACCACACCACAAAATGTCACATCTGCTCAATTTTTGAACACTTTCAAGGATGGGGACTCCATCACTTCCACGAGCAGCAAGTTCCAAAGCTTGGCCACTCTTTCAGTGATGAAATTTTTCCTAAGGCATTTTTATTTAGGGCATTTCATGCCTTAAAAAGAAGACAAACAAAAACCTGTTAGGGAAAACTGCTTCAGTATGGCTTCAACCAGAACTTTCTCCCAAGGCACACAGGGGATTTGCTTTAATTATTTCCTCAGTTTTAAGCAAAAATAACTGTGTGCAAACAACTGGTCTTGAGGGAAATCCCTGTAACAGGCTGCATGAAACAGCCTGTCCAGGCCTGTTACTTGTTCTTTTAGCTCCCAAACACATCTATAGCAGAGGCATTAAGGGATATGCAGGAGAAATAAGAAGTGCAATTAAACAAACTAGAATAAAACAGGACTCCACAATGAAAAAGAATCAAATGTGAACCTAATGCATAATTATTCAGGGCATAAACCCAGAAAATTCAGTATTAATTGAAAGCATCTTGTTGCTTAGGGATCTTAAATTGGATTTAAAATTATACATAATAATAACATTTTAATAATAATAATAATAATAATTTCAAATTGTTCTGCCCTTGATGATAAAAGTCATGATGATTGCAGCTTCCTCAGACCTGATATTCTGAGAAACAATGACAACAATCTAAATTCATGCCTAGAATTGGTCACTTTGCCCTGAACCCCACAGGAGGGCACACAGTGGAGCCATTAGACCCCGTATTTTAAAGCTGCCCACAATGCTACAGACCCAGGAAGGATTTTTCCTTGGAGGTTTTTGGGCTTCAACCACATTCTCCTGGTTTTCAAAGAGGTGCTCAAGGGTTTTGCTGGGTGATTGTTCTCAGCAGCATTTTCCTGACGCTGCCACCCTGGCTGCTCTTGGCCAGTGACGCTGTGCTCACGGCAGTGTGGCTGAGAGTGACAGTGCTGGAGCACTTGGAATGAAATCTGCAGCTCCCAAGAGCTTCCACGTGCTGTTTGTCAGAGATAGAAGACACAGTTTTGCTGAAATAACAAATTAGAGGCAATAATTCCTCCTGGACCGTGTTTTTGCCATTCCGCAACACAAAAATAACAGTCCACCATTAGCATTTAACCATTTCAGGGAGGAATATATTAAAGCCAATCAAACCCATTCAGTGTTTGCTGGATGGTGACAGGCTGAGCTTTAGCAGAGCCCTGTTGGAGGGGCTGGCTGGGAGATGCTCAGCCAGCATGAAAGCCCACTTTTCATCTGATTACTTCATCGTGTTATTTACCTTCGAGTGCACACAAATTACAGAAACATCACAAAGCAATCCAGCAGCCTCAGGATGTCATAACCCTTTTCACTGGCAGTGTATGCTTTGAAACAGAAAATGGAAAAATCAATAGGCTTGGATCAGATAGGCTGAATTTGCAAAGTCTGGACATGCACGAATTTAAGGCTAAATGGCACCTACACTTCTGGCTGGGTTGTGTTGTGGTGCTGTGTGTGTCCAGAAATCCCTCTGTAACAATTGTATTTGATTAAAAGGTGTGCTAGCTGTTGTAACTACCACCTGGAGTAAAGCTCTCTGGGTCTTTAAGCTGATTGTTAATTCATCACAGCACATGAGGGCTGGAATACTGATCAGGCTCCCTGGCAGTTGGATTGCAGGAAGGAACTCTGGCAGGGCCTTCCTTTCTCAAAAAGAGACACAAACTGCTCAGTTCAGCACTCAGGGATGACCAGCTGATAACTGAGGAGCAGGAAGGAGAAAGAGCTCAGCTTGCCAGTGCCAGGAAAAGGTCATCAGCAAAAATACGTCCCCAAAAGTTTGACTTGGTTTTCTAAATTCTCTTTTCCTCCTTAGGGGCATATCAGGTAAAGCCACAGACTTGCCTCTGTTCACAGAAAATCGTGGAATGGCCTGGTTGGAAGGGACATTAAAGATCATCCAGTTCCACTCTCTGCCACCTTCCTCTGTCCCAGGCTGCTCCCAGCCCCAATGTCCAGCCTGGCCTTGGGCACTGCCAGGGATCCAGGGGCAGCCCCAGCTGCTCTGGGCACCCTGTGCCAGCCCTGCCCACCCTCACAGGCAGGAATTCCTTCCCAATATCCCCTTCCAACCCTGCCCTCTGTCAGTTTGGAGCCATTTTCCCTTGTCTTGTCCCTCCAGGACCTTTCCAAAATCTCTCTCCATCTTTCTTGTACCTCCCTTCAGGCCCTGGAAGGCCACAGTGAGGTCACCCCAGAGCTCCTCTTCTCTAGGGCAAACAATCCAAATTTTCTCAGTCTCCATCCTCATTCTAGCACCACTCTCTACCCCACTCATGCTGAGTGATGCACTGACCCCATCTCTCTGTTTTATAAGGGTGCCCTTCCATGTAATCCTGGAATGGTTTGGGAGGCACCTTAAAGCTCATCTCATCCCAGCCCCGCTCCCACAGCAGGGACACCTTCCTCTGATGCAGAAACACATCCCAACTGCAGATATGTGGAGAATCAGCCATAAAATTCTCCTTTGCACGCTCTGCACAGCCCTGCTGGTGATCCTGGGGGCACCTCCTGCTCTGCACCTTCTGCTCTGCAGGTGAGGAACAAATGCAAAGTGCAGTGGGAACACTCGCTGTGGATCGATTCTGTCTGGAGGATGGAAGTGCTGCTGTCATCTCTTCCATATGTCACTGAATGGGCTCACAGCTCAAAATTGGACTTTTAACAGAGGTGGAATCCAATATCACTGCAGCAGCAGCAGCAGCCACCCTCCCTGGTGTGGGGAGCTGAGGGCCAGGTGCTGAGTAGAACGAGTTACAGGAAATAAATTGTGTGTTTTGTCAAAATTCTGCTTGCAGTGAAAAGAAAGAGAACGTTCATTCATCACTTCTGATTGTTATGGACACTCGGTGCCAATGCTCCAGCTCTCTCTGCAGCAGTTCCCGTGGCAGGAGGCCACACCAAGGTCTGTGCTTAATGGATGCTCTCCATGGGGCAGACCCAGCAGCCTCAGGCATGTTTTCCTTTTTTGCCCCTTTACTTCACAGAGTTTCCTCAGAAAATCAGGAAAAGCCTGGTGGGAACCATTGTTTTAAGGAATATGACCTTTCCAGGAGTAACAGGCACAGCTCTCCCAGCTGTCTTCACAGGAGAAGTGCTCCAGCCCTCTGATCAACTTGGTGCCATCCTCTGGGCTGGTTCCAACAGGGAGAGGTCACTATCCTGCTCTACCCACCCCAAACTGGGGCACTGGGCATCCTTCAAGGCCACTTTAAGCAGAACACATGCAGAGAATCCTCTAAAGTGGTGCAATTTAATCACTCCAAGACCAAAAGCTCTGCAAGACCTCACCAGGCTCAGCTCACCTTCCCGTATCCCCGCTGAGCTTCCCAGGGTTTATTCCTTTGCAGAATTCTGTGCACACAGAGCCTCTCACAGGCTGCAGGAAAAGCAGGAGCCACCTCTCAGCAGTGCTGAAGCAGGAAGCCTGGAAGGGTTTCACCTGCCAGCTGACAGGACAAGGCAGGGTGATAATAGAACTTCTATTTTAAAGCTCTGATATCACAAGGACAGGATTATGCAAATCTCCTGACATTCTTGAAGACACCAAGGACAGCCTGGAAGGTTCAAACCAGAAGATATGGGTGTGTCTCCAGAAGGAAGGGGCTTTGCTTTCTCCAGCATTCATTTCAGTCTCCTCTGCCTTCTCAGAGCCCAGGGGATGTCCATGGACACCAAGTGCTGTCACAGCCTCCTCTCCCCTGTTAAACACACCCTGAAGCTGATGGGAGCAATATTCTCTGTTTATTTTATGTTGGAACAGGCCAGGCACATCAGAAATTCCACTTTTCTGCCCCTCCAATGATTTAAAACTCTCTCTCAGAGTACTTAACCACTGTGTTCACGGCTCTGCTCTATCAGCACTTGGTTAAAGCTGCTTTATTCCAGGTTAGTTCCTTAGGCTTTTATTATAAAAGGAGGTTTTTTATCTGTAAAGCAGAGATCTACATTGCAGAGAGGTTGTAAGGAGCATTACAGGCAGTGAACCAGGCAGATAAAGTAGTAACAGGGAACACAGAAGTATTTGAAGATTATCTTTTAGTTCTATATTACTTACTCTACTTTTGGTCCTCTAAAAGTGTTTATCCTAAATCAACCCATTGCCAGTTGTATTGGAAAAGCAATATATGTGATTGAGATATGGTGGGGAACAAAGCACCCACAGGTCCTGGAGCTGAGAGATTCTGATTGATAAAATTTAATACTTGGGAAGGATAAAACCAGTCTGTGTTTGCAGTCTGGGTGATTTGCTATTTTATCTGCTCTCCTTTCATTACAGACAAGATGTAGATTCAAATAAATCATCAAGTGAAATATCCTTGATGTTCACATGAGATTCTTCATTTTTTGGCCTGACAAAAGAAGTTATGGTGGAGGCTTGCAAGGGAAAAAAATTACTAAATTATTTGGAAAAAATGATTGGCTTTTTTTTCTAATAAAAATAATGAAATTATTTGGTCAGTTATTTTTGCAGTGAAGGTTGATCCTGTATAATGTCTAAGGTAGCAGATAAACTTGTCTGTTCTGTAGCTGATATTGGAGAAGGAGGAACAGCATGTAACATTTGGACTTTTCATGGAGGGAAGGATTGAGGTCACAGGCGTTGCTTTTCTCAACAGGAAAACCACATCTGGCACAGAGAATGCACTGAGCTGGAAATATCCATTTCTAAATGCTACAGCAAGAACAAATAATGTAACCTACACCTGAAATCCCACTGACAAGATTCACATCCCTCAATCACTCAGGCAAATCTTGAAAGGAATCCTTTGGGGGCTTTGAGGGAGGTGAAGAAGGGGCTGGGGGTAACTCAGAGTAATTCTACAAGAAGTAATTCTGTGCTGGACCAAGATCTCCAAAGGGCTGGGCAAGAATTTGGGAAGGGCTGAAATAGGCACGGACATTGCCAGCAGTGTGTGAGAGCTCTTTCTTCCTTGCCACTTTTCCTCTCTTCCTTGCCACTTTTCTCTCTTCTTTGCCATTTTTATTGTATGTATTATGAGCCTTGTTTATTATTTTGTTGGTAGAAACATAATAAAAGGAGTTGGTGGCCTGAAGTGGATCTGGATCCATCAGAACCCAGGACAGGGATGCAGGAGGCCCTTCCTGCAGGACCAGGGCACAGCTACGTGTCCCCAACAACAAGGTCAAGGTCTGGAGGAAGGAAGATTTCCTGAACCATCTCTACATAGTTAAAAACAAATTGCTGTGGGGGTAGTGGGAAATCTGAAGGAGAAGAGGGTTTGGATAAGAATTAACCCCTCCTGCCAAAAGGACATTTGCCACAGCAGCCAGGGCCACCTCCTGTGGAAGTTGGGCAAAGCAGAGTAGTTGTGGCAGGGATAAATCCAACCCTTGGGGTTCAGCCCAGGAAGAGAAATCTGTCTTTAAGAGCTCTCCAATCTGGAGAAAACTCGTGCAGACGGCGAAGTGACTCTGGTGATGACAGGTGACAAATGAACTGTGCCGTGACAAGTGAGAAAACTGTTCAGGAATATAAAATATTAAACAAATATTCCCTCAGTGGCCCTCCCTGGGAGAGGGGCAGCTCCTCAGCTGTGCCTCTGGCCTGCAGATGGGCTCTGGAGCAGGAGCCCTAAGGCTGTGTCAACACTTACTGCTCAGAGCAAGTCCTGTGCTCAGCTCAGAAGAGAAATTTAATATTTTATGCTGCTAACTCTGTAAAAGCAGGGGAAAAAATAACAAAGGCCAGATGTAGACCAGCTCTACAGCTTCCCAGCATATGTTCCTGTGCTCTGGGTTTGGCGGTGCATGAACAAAAATCAAGGCAGCTCAGGGTTCTCCTCCCCCTCACCTCACCCTCCCTGTTTCATTTAATTGTGACCTTCCACTTTTTTCCTCTAGAGAAGCTTGATATTACTTTGTAAAGGGCATTTTCACTCTTTAATTGAATAAGACAATCAGACTGTGGCAGAAATTATTGTTCCCCACCTTGAAAATTAAAGCCTGGATTGGCCATTGAGATCATTTAAGGTGAATTGAGGACCCGGGGCCTGTGTTCAATTACAGGGCCTTTCCCTTGGAAGCTCCAAAGTAATTTAACTAAATAAGGAAACACTGATCAAGGTCCTTGGATGATTACACAGCTTTGGAGAAGGACAGGACCCAGTGATTGTGGTTTTTCCCTCTTTTTGAGAGGGAAACTCCCATCAGGGAGTTTTGGAGGTCAGGGCAGCTTTCCCTTTCCCCACTCTGGGATGCAGTGCTCCCCTAAGTTGGAAATGAGAATAAAAGTGGGAATTCCTGCGGATTTTTATCCTGTCTTGGTGAAAGGGGACACTCAGGTGTTGCCCAGGCTGCTCCTGGCTGACTAGGTCCAAATCTTCCAAATCTGGGATGTTAAAGGCACATGAGTGCTTCAACAGGAGAACTCAGCAGGTGTCGAGGAGAAAATCCAAGTATTTAAAAGGCAGGAAATGGGAAATACTAAGCAGCTTTCAGACACCTTAATTAGAGATAACACCACTCTTAATCTCAGAATTGAATTCATAGAAAATCAATTAGAACATTTAAAAAAAATTGAGATTAGATGCTAACGGGAAAAGATTAATGTATTGACAGCATTATCAAGACAAAGGAACTGTCAGAGGGTTTGTTCAGCAAGTTTAGTGCAGTTTGGAAAGCCAAAAAAGAGAGTTTACTTTGCAGTGGAAGTTGTAGGGAGGGGGATTAGCCATTCCTTTGGGAGATATTTGGAGAAAGAAGGGTATTTCCATAACACACCCTGTAGTATCCAGGCTGCAAGAGATTGGTGCTTATCTCCTACAAGGAAATTCAGTACAAAAATTCCGAGAAGCAAAAAACAGAAATGGATGTTCAGGAGGGGTCTGGGGTGGTCTGAATAGGCACAGTCTGTAGCTAAAAGAGCTTTAACCCCAAATTTTTGGGGATTTCCTTCACAAGAGAGAAGAAAAAACAAACCCAAAATCTGGAAGTATGGAGCCTTCCAGAATTTAAGATAATTTAAAAGATTCAATAGGTTTCATTATTATTATTATTATTATTATTATTATTATTATTATTATCATTATTTTATTATAGTTATAACAGACCTAAATTCTCTGATTCAGGCCCCAAATTCAGACCCAAATGGAGCCCCTAATTCATTACAGCCAGAGCAAAGGAAGGTAACTAATTGTCAGCTGATAACAGAGGTGCTGGAAATACTCCCAGCAAGTCTTCTAACCAGGAGCTTCCTTGGAAAAGTGCTGAGCTTGTCCTTTGTACCCCATTTCCCTGCGAGGAAATTCCTGCTGTGCTGCATCACTGCAGGAACACCTCTCCTATTGCAATATATCACAGGGAAAAAAGGGAACAGAAGTGATCTATCACAATTTGACACAGGCACATGGAAATGTGAGGAATTGTATTGATTTGTCCTCAGGAGCGTGGCTAATTTGTAAGGAGCCCTTACTCCTCATGCCTTAACATTCATTGCACATTTCAATACCAAGTAATTACAACCATTATATTTGGGATTATGTAATGACAAAACATTTATGAGGGGAAAAAAAAGAAATCAAAAGTTCAAGAAAGCATGAAATCACATTAATTCAGATGAACTGTGGTAATTATGCAAGGTGATAAATTGGAGTTTCTCTAATTGCCTGTAACAATTTCATATATTAAAACATCCAAGTTTCTTCGTTTTTTTTGGAGAATTCTATGTTCCTTCTTCTGATGGGCTGGTTTGGAATGGATGGGTTGGGATGGACTGACCCTGAGCAGGTTCAGGAATTTCAAACTCATAATTGGGAGGTTGAAATGAGTGAGTTGCTGCTTGTGATTCGGTTTTTGTTCCTATCCAACATATTTAAGTAGTTCCCTAATCCCAGGAAAACTGACCTTTCACTCTGTTGTGTAGTTAAATCTGCTTCTCTCTCACCTGTAAGGCAGTTTTATATTAAAATAAACCAAACAAAAGATGTGTGGAATAGTGGTGGTGGGGAAATTAGAATAAATATTATTGAGCACTCAGCAACTGGATGTTACTGGGAGCAACCTGCTCTAGTGGAAGGTGTCCCTGCCCAAGGCAGGGGGTGGGACAGGATGGGCTTGAAGGCCCCTCCCAACTCTGGGATTTAGAATTATTTCTGGTATTATAAGCTTTAAAACATTAGGGACAAAATAATGTGTGGCTGAACCTATTAATTAACCTATCAATTAATGGAAGTGCTTCAGCAGGAAAGATTTCTGTCCATCACTTCCATTTTGTTTCTGTCTCCAGGGGCAAACACCTCCCCCAGCCTGGGTTTGCTTCTCTCACTGAGGGTTTGTGCTCAGCAAAGTGATCCCGACAGTCACCTTCACCCAACCCTGGTATTCTCCTCAATCTCTGGTTTTACTCTGTTTAAAATCTGCCTGGATAAGCCAGGATAAAGACCAGGCTGGACAGGGCTCGGAGCAGCCTGGGATAGTGGAAGGTATCTCTGCCCATGGCAGGGGTGGAATGGGATGGGCTTTAAGGTCCTTCCAACCCAAATCTTCTATAATTCCATGATAACATCCTTGACCCCAGTGGGGAAAGTTCAAAGAAAAATGCTCTGGCCCACTCCTACCCCCCATTCCTCCCTTCATTCTTGGAGAGGAGCTGACAGCCTCCTCCACCTCAAGAATTCCTGCTCCCCTGGGAGGAAGCCGTGCCATTCCCTGACTCCATCCCTCCAAATGCCATCTGTTGGGGGTGTTGGGAGCACAGCCCCTCCCTGCCCAGCCCTGTGACATTCCCAGCTGAGTCCATGCATTCCCACTCTTCCCTGGGAAGGATCACTTGTGCATCTGAGCATTTTGCTCGGCCCCCACGACCTCATTATCGCATCCATCTGATTAATCGTGTTCTACCAAGAGCAGTCTGCCAGCACGCACAGATCCGGGGGAAAAAAATGTGGTTTTTTGTTAAAACTCGCAGCTGAGAGAGCAATGGAGTGTGAGGGAACTCGTTGTTCTTCAAGTGAGATAAATACAGACAAAGAATGAAAGGAGTGATGCAGGAACTAGGTGATTTATTTATAGATCTCTGCAGAAACACTGAAGTTAGCAAATATACCATCTGTTAAATAGTCATCTTATTCCTAAGCGCATATTAGCAATCTAAATGTGTGCCAAACACCTGATCTTAGCCTTCTTAGTTGATACTCTTTTTGACAAGCAACATTCTGCTTTATTAGGTTATGTCATGTTACGTTATAGAGCTGTGCTAGGGAACAGGAGCGAGAAGAACACAGTGGTTGGTGCTCCCTTGGTGTAAATGAACACCCAGGGCAAGGAGAAGGGGTTTTGACAGCAGCCAGAATTTCAGGATAACAAGAACAAAGTGGAATATCTGCATTTGTGTCCTCAGGTATTTTTTTTTTTCTATATATGTACGCTTAACACATTTCAAATTGCAAAAAATCACTGAAAATGCTGCTAGGATGGAAAATGACCCCATAGGATGGAAAATGGATGGAGAAATCTCTGTGGCAAAGACAGACATTGTTTCTGAGGGTCCACCTCCTTCCTCATTCATCCACCTGGACTGCAAAGCAAAAGTAGATTAATTTATAGCTCATTATTGAACCCATTTGAATGAGGTGGCACAATATTCCATGGGAGACGCAGCCTCCCTGGAGGAGAAGCCCAATAAAGATGAAAACAGAAGCAACACCGACTCTACTAATGAATTCTCTTTATCTATTCTGCCTTGCTTTGCTCTTTCAGAGGTTTGGGGTTCTTTTGTTCTTCAATGATTCCTTATTACAGACAGAGTCACTTTAAATTCATTTTGTACAATTATCTATCAAAACCAATCAAAGCAAAAGATCCTTTCTGGTTTGGCCTGTGAAATTTTGGGGAGGTGAGGGTGTCTAAAGGATGCAGAGTGATGAAGATCTCAAAGTTGAGCAGTGGGATGGTTTCTCTAAAGAAAATTTTTTTTCCCTAAAAGTCTTTAAAAGTTGGGTTAAATAAGGACATTGCATATTTGTCCCTGCCATGGGTGAGATGAAGAGATTAAATGATGATTTATGTGCCTCCACAGCTGCTTTTTTATACCTATAATTAATAAGCATAAAGGGATGGAAATCTCTCCCACACTGGAAAATCCGAGTTGCTTCGTGTAACAAAACTACAAACAGGCCATGGAAGAGCCCAAACTCCTGCCAACAGATTTGGATCCTCAAGGATGAAAAGCAGAGATTGAAAAGGCACAGCCAACCTCTTCCCCACATGGATTCAACTGAAAGGGACTGGAGTCAGATGGGATATTGGGAAAGAATTCCTCCCTGTGAGGGTGGGGAGAAGCTGTGGCTGCCCCTGGATCCCTGGAAGTGCCCAAGGCCAGGTTGGACATGACTTGGAGCACTCTGGGACAGTGGGAGCTGTCCCTGGGGTGGGGCTGGATGAGCTTCAAGGTCCCTCCCCACCCAAACCATTCCATGATCCCATTATATGATCAAAACTAACCCTGCACCCTATAAAACAGCAGATCCCCAAGAGATCTCATCCTCCTGCTTTGAATTATTCAAGTCAGGGACACTTGTCTTGGTTTTAATGGAGAGACACGGACAGGTGCCACAGCACCTAAAATGAGAGTAAAACTGATAACATGACATATTGTGTCATTAAACCAAAAATTGCTACTAGCAGCTCATTACTTTCCAAAATCTATTCCCATTTCAGAGCGAGGTATTACACAGTTAATTCTCAATTGTCAGGAAAACCTTTTCCTCCTGCTGCACTGCGCTTCCTTTATTTTTTTCTCCCTCCTTTCTCGGATGTCTCACAACAACTGAAATTTTCTTCTCAGCAAAAAAAAAAACATCAAAAAAAAAGAAAAAATAGGGCTGATTTCCCACAGTGAAAATATTGGGAAGAATTACTTAGACTGCACAGATTTTCCATACTGCCCCAGAGTTTTTGAGGGGTTTAACTCTATTTTTAAGTAGAAATTGCAGTTTGTTTCGTATTAGCAGCTGAGGGAAAGAGATAGGAAAGGGAACTGTGACCATTTTTGTTGTTAGCGCCTGAATCCTAAAAAAATCTGAATTTTTGCACCTTTCTAATATATTTTTTTTATTAATATAATAAATATGAGAATTGGAGGGTCTTTTTTCCCCTTGTGCCAGGGCACAAAGCCTCAGAGCGGGCTCCCCAAGCAAATCTTGACAGGAATTCCAGGGACCCCTTTTCCACACAAATATTTGGTGCTGACCTTTTTCCTCTCAGAAAACAATTGCCAGGAAAGAAAGAAACTGTGGTGAATTTTCTCAGCTGGAATTTTCAAAACGAGTAAATAAACCCCCAAATTCAGAGACTGGACTAAGCATGAAGCCAAAACTCTAGTTAATCATATTACACCCATCTACTCTTTGTTCTTTTATTTAGAATTATAAGATGGAATATTACTAAATAATTCTTTTTTTCTATTTTTCTTGGCCTTTCTTGTGTTTTTTCCCCCTTGGACTACCCATAATCCAAGGCAGAGCTGTAGCCAGCAGGCAATTAAAAGAACATCAGAGTTTAAAACCCTTTCCCTGTGTATTGACAGGCCCCATCTATTGTGCCATGACAGCACGAGGAGGTGCTACAGGTGCTTAATTCAATCCAGCCCCCCCTGAGCAGACAATGTCTTCATAGGAGACCAATATCCAGGAGATGAAGAGGAGGAAAAGAAAAATTAACTGCGTAAAGTTCAGCTAAGGGGGAGAAAATTGATATATTGACATAAATAGCTGAGGCTGTCCAGGTAGTAATCGTTATTGCTCTGACCAACGAGGGCTGTTTCTCTCTATTGAACTCTGGCTCAGGTTGGTGTTCAGCTGATGAAAAATGGAACAATTGTTTGAAACAAGAATCTGCAGCAAGGTAAATAAAATGAGCTTAGGGCAGGCAGTTTACAGCTCTGTGGTATAAAGAGGTTTAAGGGGAAGCTGATATTTATTGTATTAAAGCATATTTTGAATGTGTTTCGAGCAATCATTTCCCAAATGGCTCTAAGAAAATGGGAAGGCTTCTCATTAGGATGAGAATGGGATCAAAAAGTAAACAATCTTTTTTTATTTTTGTAAGTACATCTATTGTGTCATGTTTTGTAATTGAATTAACAGGAATCAGGCTGATAATTCTTCAACATCTCAGGGAAACGTGAGGAAGCAGCAGATTGAGTGTGGTGAAAAATAGACATTTTGAACCATAAAAATCACCTGTGGGAGATGGGCATGGACAGGAGATCTCCCACTCAAAGTCCCCTCTTCTTCCCCTTTAAAACCAGTGCTAAAGCTCACAGCAATTAAAACATATCCAAGCACTGCAGGCAGTTTAGGCCAGACCAGAATCTTCAAGAAAACAACATATTTTTATCATCATTTAAACCTACACTCTGTGGGAGTCCTGCTGATCTTTAATTATCACTTGTATATATAGAACACAGCTGTTCTCTGTTTCTATAGAAAAGGAAACACTACAAAATGCATTTTTTTTTCCAACTCATGTAGATTAAGTCTTGCAAGTTCCAAAAAAAAATGATGCTGGAAAAAGTCAGGGAATAATAGACTGGCTTTGAGAATAGAAATTGTAAACACAAATTCCCAGAGCTGCAGTAGAACTGCTGTAGGAATAAATATTTTGTGAATGCCAAAGGACTCAGCAATGGTTGGACTGGATGATCTGGGAGATCTTTTCCAACTTTAATGATCCTGTAATTCTTGATATCAGCTTGGACGAGCTATTTCTGCATGCAATTCCTCAATGAAATGAAATTCTGCTGTCCAACACGTGGCTGTTCTGGAGTTAATAAATTGGATAAACTGGGGTGCAGTTGGGAATAAATCCAATGGATAATAACCACGCCTTGTTTTCTCCTTCTCCCTCAAGACCTGGAAAACTTCGAGACGAGGCCGAGGAGCCCGGTGTCAGTGAGAGAGGGACAAGGAGTGGTCCTGCTCTGTGGAACTCCCCCCCACCACGGAGGTACGAGGGGGGACAGCCTGAGCAGCCCCTGCTCTGCCTCAGGAGGAGCAGAATTCCCTGTGGGATTAGCACTGGCATCTCCTTGTGCATCAGTTCCCTGGGTTCACAGCAAATTTGGGGTTTGTTTCTTCAAAAGGCGCCGGGTCCACGCTTTTTTAGGGCCCTTTTTTATTGTTTTGTTAGGGAGCATAACCTGTCATTCCTTGGGACACAGCAAGGACAGCATGAAGGTGTCCTGGGCTTTCTGCTGACATTCCAGGTTATCCCAGGGATATCCTCAAGGAATGGCAGAAAAACAGCCCTCAGCAATTCTTCCTACACCAAAACTACTCCAGGTCTGCATGGAATGGCTCCTTCCCCTTCAGTGCTTGCTGCTGCAGCTCCCTCGTTTGAATCCTGCATCAGACACGTTGGGTTTGTCAGGAAGGTTTGGCTTCTGCTCTTGAATCCCTGATTTTATTCCTTCCTGATAATCAGAGAATAATTTAGATTGGAAGGGCCTTCTGGAGAGGTGAACTGTCTGATTAGAGGAGGGCCTAGATCAGTAATTGTAATAGTAATTTCATAGTAATTGTCAGTAATTTCATAGTCATTTCATAGTGATTGTCAGCGCTTCAGATGGGGGATGAAAAGGAGTTTTCTGATGAATTATTTGGGGGTGCTTCACCATAAGACCCTGGAGATTTTTATTTCTCGGTGGGTCAAATCCAGGTGAAAAATTTACCCAAGTAAAGCAAATATTTATTAATCGAGGGCGAATATCAATGACATAGTTACCAAATTGTCTTGTTCAGGACTTAAAGGATGAGCAGTTCTCAGCTGATTCACGTGCTGCTTTTGGCAGCAGTGGCCACACTTCCACAGGAGCTGCAGTACTCCATGCCCTGCTCCCAGCAATCCTTCTTAAAGAAACTGAGCTATGAGCCCAACTCCCAGGAGAAGGTAAATAGTGATGTAGGAAGAGGATGCAGTATTTCAGAGAGAAAAATTAATCAACATCAATCAGCAGGAGCCCCTCCAGTCCTACAGAGAAGAAGTGTCAGTTCACTGGGTGTTTACAGCCATATGAAAGGAGGATATAATCAAGGAGACGAAGTGAAACCTGGTCCTTAAGGGCACAAAAGGCTTCAAAAAGTTCCTCAAATGTGTCAGTGGGACAGGCAGAGAGACAACACATCCATCCTGGAGCCAGTGAATTGTCTGTTTCCCTCCTGCTGCAGGGTAAAATTATGGTTGGACAAATAGGAAGGAGGAGAAGAAAACATTCAGAACAAATAAATCGTTACCAGGTGAGTTTCCCCCAGATTAATTGGGCTGACAAAATGGTATCCACGAGCAAAGCCTTCCCCAGAGGGCTCCTGGGGCTGGGAGCTGCTGACCAACAGGCCTGGAAAATCCATTTCCTGCAATAACAAGCCCCCAGAGAACAGAGCCTGAATCCTTTTGCCATCCCTAAACACTCAGTTTGGGATCCACAATGATATGCCATGGGGATGAAGTGCATGGTGTGAGCCATAATAAGTCAGAGACTACTTCAAGATGCTTGGGAAGTTGTTTTTGTTGAAAAGGATTGTGTATTTAGGTCTTTCTTAATTGAAACCCTTGCCTTCACTTCACAATACCTACAGGAGGAAGGATTACAAACTGTGCTCCACATTACCAGAGTTCTGTGCAGCACTTTAAACGTGTCAGGAATTAGAGAGATGTCAAGAATTTGGAAGATAAGCCCTACCAGCAGGGAAAGAGTTGCCTTTCCTGTGATGGCATAACTTGAAGGAAGACAGGAACCCTCTGTACTGCAGTTGTTTGAAGCAGCTGCTATTAATATAGGAAATTTGAAATAGGAAGCACCGGGTAAAACCTCCTGCCAACCTCTAAAAGTTGGGATAACAATAGAAGAAGAGGAATAGAAATAATAGAATGGAAAACAAGGAGGGTTCATTAATTCAATTCCTCCCATATAACATCAAGAAGATGGAATGAGAGCTGCAGAAGTGCTTCTACCACCCATGGTCTCCAGAGAAGTGTCTCACTTCTCCTTCTCAAATTGCCAAGTTTATCTGGTCCTGCACCACAGCTCTGGAGTTAAACCTCCTGCTCACAGGAAAACTCTGCAGAGCCCATCAGGACACTCAGCTGCTTATCAGACATCAAAAGTGCTGGTCCATGGTCAAAAATATTTAAAATATTTAAAGCTCAATTGGAATTAAACTTAATTTTCCTATACAGTTGGAATTTTCCAATTCCAGTTGACAAGGAAAGATGTGGTGCTTCTTTTTTGCCTGCTGGTTTCTTAACTGAGAGCACTGCTAACCTATTTTTGTACAAGACAAAAGAGTGATTCATTTAAATAGAGGACAAAAATATATTAGCTATAAACCAAAAGCAAACAAAGAAACCTCAACAAGCAAACAAACAAATGTACAAAAAGACTGCTCCAGCAGCTTTCACATCAGCTTTAAACCTCCTCAGAGAACAAAAAGAGAATTCCCTATTGCTGTGAACTAATATTAGGACTTTCAGGACTGATCAAACACAAGCATGAAAGAAGAAAAAAAAAAAACTACAAAACCACCCACCCAAGTTTATATCTTAGATCAATTAGGACATTAAAAATTATGGTTAACGAACAAACAAACAAAAACAAAACACAGTAATTAGTTTTTAAAGGCAGAGCAGGGCTGCCCCAGGTTACCTGACCCATCCCAAACCCTTCATTCCCTCAGGCTGCCCCTCCTCACTCATTCCTGCACTGGTGGTTCCCTTGTTATTTATGAGGCTCATACCACACCTCGCAGAGTTCAGCTCTGCCATCCCTCAGCTCTGCCATCCCTCAGCTCCTTGGAGAGGCTCAGCAGGGCAGGGGGGACCAGATGAGCTGAGCTTTTTCCTGAACCTCATCCCATCTCTGCTGCAAGCTCTTGAGGCCAGCCCTTTCCCTTCATGTAATCAACACCCAGAACTATTTCACTAGTGAGCAAAAGTGGTTTATAGAGAGCAGGGAAAGGCAGGGAGGGAGGAAGCTGGAAAAATCTTTAATTTCTGCAGCTACACACGAGCTTGACCTGCCCATGCTTAAGAAGCTGCTGCCTAAAAGGTAATACTTGACACAAGACTATGGGGTGGACTGTTGCTCATTTATTTCCTTAGAAGTGGAGCCTGATCTAAAGCCTGTTTCCTCCGAGCTGGCTCCCTGCAGAGCTTTAAGGAAGTTGCTAATCTTGTTAGGAGCAGCAGGATCACTCTGAATTTGCATTTATTTGCGAGGAAGAGCTGCCAGGGCTGGGAGTGGGACTGGGCTTTCCTCTGTGCTGACATTGCTGGAGGGAGGCTGAATAAACCCCAAAACGCTCCTAAGGATGTAGGAGCCTTGCAAACCCGCCTGGGGGGTAAAAACTCCTAATTCTGAGCCTGCAGAGGGCTGGGGAAGGAGGTGAAACGTGAAACAGGGTGTGTTCAGAGGATGGGATTTTTTTTTTGATTTCTGCATTTTCCATTAAACGCTGCGCTTGATAAAGGGCATAATCTGCAAGGGAGGGTTTGAAGTGTCCCTCCCTTTCTAGATCCCAGTGCCTCAGTCATGGGATGGCAGTCCCTTTCTCTCTGCTCCTGGGAATCTTTAATCCTGCTCCTGGGAATCTTTAATCCAGTTTTCCCACAGCTCCAGGGGAGGGAGAGGCCCCTCCCTGAGCCCAGCCTGGAGCTGCCCTGCTGCAGATGCAGCAGTGTTAGTTTGGATGTGCTTGGGCTGAGGGAAGCACTGAAATGTTCAATTCCCCAGAGCAGCACACCAGGGAGGATTCTCAGCCCAAGAAAATCCCCTGCTCCTCCTTCCCAGCCCAGCTCTGAGGGAAAACTCTCAGGACTGACCGGGGTCTCTGCAGCCTGGCCAAGCTCAGGATCTGCCCACCTAGGAGGTGAGGTGGATTGACCAGCTTTTGGGGTCTCTGGGGTGAGAAGGGACACTGGCACTGCCATCACTTCCCTTGGATTAAAAAGACCCCAAACAAACACACCCTAATATTGCAGCGCTATAAAATATCTCCTGCTCTGCCAGAAAAGTGAGAGCAAAGGGCTTTTTTCTCATTTTTTTGGCTTATTCAGTGGATCTGCTCATCTGATTTATTCCAAGTGACCCAAAAAAGGAAGATTTTATAACACAGTTCTGGATTTTCTACTCTATTACCTGTTGCTGTAGTAACTTTCCAAGAAAAGATACTGAGTAAGGGAGTAGGTTGCTGGTGTTATGCCTTAAAAACATGAAAAAAAAGTTCAATCTCCAAAGTTTGGCTCCTTCCTCTTGAGATTTCATCCAACTCCCACTGAAGTCAATTAAAATTAGGGTTTCTGTAGGGTTTAGTGGAGCTGAATTAGGCTCTAGGCAAGGATGGCCTGCGGATGGGTGATGATGAACCTGCAGTTAGGAGAGGGGGAGTGTTTATATCCCTCATACTGAGGGGAAAAGGGATTTAAATACGACTAAGAGGGGCCTGTGCTTGTTCCCAGTTAATGGGAAATTCATCAATAGTCCCTGAAGCAATGTTGAGGAGCAGGGAGGGAGAAACTTCAGAAAATGAAGTCAGCTGGAACCCCCTGAGAACAGAAATCAGGACAAAAAAAGGTCTGGTTCTCCTTTAGTGATTAATTAATTCACAGATTGACCTCCTGAAGAATGTCTGTGTAGCACAAAGTTGGCTTTAATAGAGTTTCATTTTATTCTGTCTTGCACAGAGAATTCAGCTGCATCACCTGCTCCCTGGCTGGAGTCTGGGTTTTGGTTTCATGCCATAAAGTGTTTTAAGGATCCTTCCTGGGAATCCTTTTGGAGTCTTGGCAGGTACAGGAATGCCCTTAGAGGGGGTTCATGGCTTTCCTCATCTTTGTAATTGCCTCTGCCAGAACTTTGGCAGAGAAATTCCAAACTACTTTTCCCTGTTACTCACTCTTAAAATTATTTCCAGATTCTCTTGGAAACACAATCCTGGCATGGAAATCTGGGCATCCAAATGTCAGCTTCAAGCACTCAGAGTGCCCAGAGGTGCCTTAGTGCAGGTCTGAGTAAGGAGGAAGGCAAGAATTCCAGCTGGCAGGAAAAGCACATTGGGGTTCCAGCCCTCAGTGTTTTGGGAAATCTGGGGAGAAGGCAGATCCAGGGTATTTCTGCCATAGAAATGTGGACAACACTTAATGGAACAGAATTAAAGTATTTACCTTGTAAATCTTCCACATTTTCTGTAGAGTCCCCATCTTGCAGCTTAGAGACTCAAAAAATGAGTCAGAAATCAGAATTTTGCACACTTTGGTCTGCTTGCCCAGACAGTCTGCAGTCAGCAAAACCTGTTCCTGAGACAGGGAAACAATCTGTGTATCTCTGCAAGACAGATCTCGTCATGGCTGCATCCCTTATTTCTGATCCTTCTAGGAAAACCCCTCCATCTCCAGCTTTCCTGCAGTAAAGAGATGCTTTAAGGCACCTCAAAGTCCATGGGCAGGAAAATGTGCCAGCGTGGGGCTTGGATCTTGTGGGTGAGCACGTGGACCTGCACACACCTTGTGTAACACTGAGAATTAATTGCTGCATCTCCCAGGTTTACTGCAGAGCACGGGAAAATTTCGCATTATCTGCAGTAAAACGGAGCCTGTTGCAGGATTTAGCCAAGTATAGAGAGTGTCATTGATTGCTCCCTGGAGATGCATCATTTCTAATGAGAGTCCTAAAATGCTGGAAGCTGATAGCATAAAACTCCACAGAACTACTGGAGTTTGCAGACTTATTACCATACTGCTCCCAAGCTGGAGCTGAGGGGGGGAGAGCAACGTAAATAATCTTTTTGGAATGGGGTTGTTGATGGGGGAAATGTGTAAAAATGAAGCTGTTGGCAGAACACTGTTAGCTTATGAATTATGCATTTAATTAAGAGGAGCTAAACTGGTAGATTTGGAAAGTTCTGATTTACTGTGGCTTGTAAAAGACAGGGTTTGAGTCCTGCTCCTGCTGTTGGGTGCAGAGCAGCTGCAGAGAGGGGCTGGCAGGACACCCTGGGTGATCCCACACTGAGAGTTCAGCTCTGAACCTGCTCCTGAGACTTGGCCCAAAAGTCTTTCCCAAAAACAGGGAATGGTAAACTCACAAGGATATTTGCTTTTCCAGGGTGTGCCTGTCAAATCAGTTTTAAGTTGGATCTCCATTATGATTTGCATTGTGGAGCACCATGTGGGAAAAGGGGCAGGAAGTGAGAATGGGGCAAGATGAGGGGATAGATAAGGGGATGTTCATTACCAAATGTGCAATAGGATCAAATTTTAAGACATCTCCAAAATACTTTTGTGCAGCCCAGCTCATCCCTCCATGAAAACCCAGCCATCAAGCTCCATGTAACCAGTTTAACTTTTCCATGTTGAGAGCGAAGAAAGGAGCTGTAGCACGGAGCAGCAATTTGCACTCTGCATTTTCAGAGGGAAAGCCCCATAAACAGAAATTATTTACCAAAGCATCTTTCCCACACCATTCCAGCACCTCCATTCCTGCTCAGGAGCAGGCTAAGCAGGAAAATGAGAGGCAGCAGGGGACACAAACTGCTGTGACCTCCTGAAGTGGCTCGAAATGAGTTGAAAACTTGAGCGACGCTTGCCTGGCCTTCGCTAATTTGTGCCTCCCCAGTGGTTTCTTCCCGCTGGAAGGAATGCGTGACGTGTCTCTGCTGTTTTCCAGGCTTGTCCTACACGTGGCTCTTCAACAACAACACCTTGGATCTTCTGGAAGACAGCCGGCGCTTCGTTTCCCAGGCAACAGGGAACCTGTACCTGGCCAAGGTGGAGCCGTGGGATGTTGGGAATTACACGTGTGCCGTGAGCAGCGCCGGGGCGCGGCGCCACGTGCGGGGGCCCCCCACTGCCCTCACCCTCCGAGGGGATGGTGAGTCCACAGCGGGGCTTGGCTGCCTCAAAACATCCCACTGCTCCTGCTCCAGCTGTTGGGAATTCACCCCCATCCAGGGAAAACTCCCCCAGTGAAGGACACGGCCCCACAGAGGTGATGCCTTTTGGGGCGACCTAAAAACAGAGGCCAGACAGAATTAAGGGAGGAAGAAGCAGTTCTGTTTATTGAAGGGCCTTCAGGTGTATTTAGGGCAGAAAAAGGAAAATGAACCCCGGTCATGGGTTTTCACACTTTGATCAGTTTGGGCCATTTGCATATTGGGGGGTAATCTCCCAATTCCAGCTGCAGGGAATGAAGTCATTTACCCCAAGTTTGCTCCCCCAACTCATTTTTGTTTCCATCTCTCAGGCCTGAGGCACTGAGGTGTCCCTGATTGCCACGCCTGGGGAGGAATTGCTGTGTCTGCCCAAAATGGGGAAGCAGCAGCTCACACTGAGTGTGGAGTTTGGAGTTACACACTAAAGAACTGCAGGGTTACAAATGGATGAAAAGTAGAAAAGCTGAAATCCTAAGGCATGGGTGACGTTTGAGCTGTCAGGGACAGGGGTGAGGAGATGAACACACGAAGAAAGTTCTCAATGTCACTGAACAACAAGAGAATATCACGTGGCACGTTAATATTTCCCACCTCCTGCCCGTGTTGAGGTTTAAATCTGACAAATCTTTCTAAATTTGTCATCCAAGTATAGCTCAAATATCAAACCCACAGAGCTGCTTCAAATCCAGTAGCTGAGGTGAGAAACTCCCCTGCACATGTACAAACACCTTCCTGGCAACATTTGTAATTAAATGTTCGTGGGGAGAAATACAGACCTGGAAATCTGTACACAAAGTTTGTTTTGTGAGTTTGCCCACCTAAATTTCAATATACTCGTGCTGTTTGCAAAGCAGTGGCGACAATCAGCCACAAAAGTCTGTGCAGAGTTGGATTTGGAGGATAAACAAAACTCAGCTGTGCTTTATGGAATAATGCTTTCACTGTGAGGCTCTGCTGTTCAATAACATCAGCAGATCACACAAAGCAAAGCTGCACTTCCTCAGCTCCAAAGTTAATAATTTGGCACAAATGCTGATTGCAAATGCTTAAGATCTTTTCTGATTCCTTTTTCCCTTTTCATCACACTATTCCTTTGCTCAGACTCCTTCTATCAGTCCCTTTATCTTCTCCCATTCACTCTGGTGGTCTCTGGACTGGCTCCAACGCTGGCAGCCTCCAAGGCAACAGTGGAAGTCTCATGTGCAATAATATCCAGATGCCTGTTAAATATAAAACAAGAATTGGTTCATTTTTTGTGTGGGATCTGGACAAAGACACTACAGGAAAATACCTGATTTATGTTCATCCCTATGGTTGGAATGAGTTTCACTGTGAGACACATAAAAGATATTTAAGAAGTTCAGCTAAAAGTTTAGTTTTCTAAATCTATCCCAAACCTGCTGCAAAATTAAATGCCCTAAATTAATACTGGATTATCTGTGATTTATCAGATGTTCAGCCAGATTTTTAAATATGATAATTCCATCTAATTACATCCTCCTTCCTCAAGTCTGCAACTCACGTTTGGATGTTTTAAAGAAATTTTAAGAGTTTTCCAAGAAGTTTGGACATGGGATTTTTCTAATTTTCTTGCACATGGGCTCAAGGCAGTGTCCTGAGATTGACTAGGGGCAAAAGTGTTGCTTGATAAGAGGTGTGAACCCAAAATTATCTCAAAAACCTTGATGCACAGCAGACTTGTAATGTAAAACTTGTACAAAAGTCAGGCTCTTCAACTCCTAAATGCAGGGAATGGAGAGATTTCACAGAATTTTCAGCATGGGGTTGAACTCCCCCCAGGAGGTTAAACCTGCTCCGTCGTGTGCCGCTCGCCACGGGTGGAACACAAGTCTCTGGAGTGATTCACGCCACCCTTCCCTTTGCCCTGAAGTTCTGCTGCATGAGGAGGTGTGGGGCTCAGCTGGAGTGAGCTGTTTTTGGTGTTCCACAGGTGTGATGGGGGAGTATGAGCCGAAGATCGAGGTGCGTTTTCCAGAAACGACCTACGCAGCGAAGGGCTCCTCTGTCAGGCTGGAGTGCTTTGCCCTGGGAAAGTAAGAGCCTCGTTTTTATTAAATGTGGGGTGTAACGCTGCTCCTTTCACGTTAGAATTGTCCTGTTCAGAACAGGGTTTGTGAGTCTTTTTAACCTTGCTTTGATTGTTTCTGTGCCGTGTGTTCCCAAGGAAATGAGAGAGAACACTCTGCTGCAACTGAAGCCCACTTGGGTGCAGCTCGAAGCAGGGGGAGGAAATAGGGGAAGAGGAGAGAAAATGGCAACAAAGATTTTTTTTCTTGAGAGTAGTTTTGACTCTGAGATGAGGCCTGACCCCAGGTGACAGCGTTCAGTGTAACTGCACACTCACAGCTGATAGATATCCCAGTAGGAATGGTATTTTTGCCAGTGTGACATCACAGAATCACAGACTGGTCTGGGTCTGAAGGGACCTTAAAGCTCACCCAGTTCATCAAGTTTCAATCCCCTGCCCTCAGAAAGAACATCTTCTACCACTCAAGGGTGCTCCAAGCCCTGTTCATCCTGGCCTGGGCACTGCCAGGGATCCAGGGGCAGCCTCAGCTGCTCTGGGCACCCTGTCCCAGGGCCTCACAGGGAACAATTCCTCTCCAATTTCCCATCTAAACCCACTCTCTGTCCGTGGGAAGCCATTCCCTGGCTCCTGTCCCTCCAGCCCTTGCCAATTGTCTCTCGCCAGGTTTCCTGCAGCTTCTTCAGGCCCTGCAAGGCCACCCTGAGCTCAGCCCAGAGCTTCTCCTGTGCAGCTGAACAATCCCAGCTGTGCCAGCCTTTCCTCCCAGCAGAGCTGCTCCATCCCTCTGAATCCCCTGGAGCCTCCCCTGGACTCTCTCATTGCTAAAAATCAAACTTGGGGAATCAGGTTACGCTTGAAGAGCAAAGTGGGAAGGGTCTCCTGACCCTCCTGTCTCCAAAGCAATGCTGAGGATCCCTGGGAAGACCCAGCAGCAGCCCTTCCTTCCAAAAATCCATTTTCCTGCATTTTCTGTGTTTTCTGGCACTGCTGGGCCCGTTCCCAGCTTCTTAGCGGGCTCAGGCACCTGCTCTGCATTCAGGGAGCAGCTGGGGGACTGAATCACTGTAACCAGCCCACAAACCCCAATCTTTCCAATGAGTATCATTTTCCCTGGAAAAGCCCAAATAACCCTTAGATTGTTGACCTCTATTTAGTTTAAGTTCACTTTGACAATCCATTTTAAGGCTGTAAGTTTTTAAAGTGTTTAGAGCTTTCCCAGAGGTTAAAAGCCTGACTTGCAGACAGCACAAATTAATCAAATGTTCCTCTGGAACCTATGCTGGCAAGTAGAAAAATAAAGCAAATAAAAAGTTAATAAGATTGAAATGGCCTTGCCTTTCAGATGAGATTTCTATACAAACTAATACTAGAGCTAATTTTTATTAAAGGTATATGCACATTTTTGGCCCAAAAGCAGTACCAGACTTTAGCACTCTTGGTAAAGCTGATTTTCTTTCCCAAATACTGTCAAGCTACTGCTCTTTAAATACCTCCTTAATTGTGTGTTAGTCCGTGCAGGCTTTACATTTCAAGTTGTCATTTCTTATTTCCATCTGTTGCATGGAAAGCATTGAACAATGATAGAGAAAAAGCCAGGAAATGAGATGTACAAAGCACTGACATCTTAGCGAAGGGGTAAAGATGGGCTGCGTTAATGTGATGAACAGATTTTGCCATTTTAAGAACATCTTAGGGAGAAAAAAGGGGACTGAAAGGACACATGGATAATGAGATCCCTCAGGGAGACCCTTCTATGCAGTGCTTAGGAATGCCTGAGAGGGTTAATGCAGCTTTAATGTCGATTTTCTTCTTCATGCGCAGCTGAAAGCAGTGCTGCCAGACTTCCCTGGAGTTATCCTGCCTAAATACCAGAGATCCATGGGCCAAAATCCATTTTCCACACACTCTGGTATCACACTGCTGCTGTGCACTCTGTGTTGGAGGTGCTGCTTGGGAGCAGAGCCTCTTGGGTGGTGATACTGGAGAATTTCTCAGAATTTCTCCTCTTAAATTTTATTTGTAGAAGTTCAATGTCTCGTACAGAGCTGCACAGGTTTCAGCCTGTGTTTTTATTTCTCCCTAAACAGAGCCTTAAACCACCTTTCCACCAACATGTCCATCAGTGGAAAAGCTTTCTGTTTCAGAGCTGGCACTTAGATTTGAACAAAGCAAGCGAAACAGATTGCAGGTGAAACACTCTTAACTTATTAGATAAGGCCAGATTTCTAGAGGTATGCAGGTGATTAGTGGCATTGTGAAAAGCTGGAAGTTTCCTGCCCCCAACTGTTTACAATTGCGGGCAGAACCATCTAAATGCAGCAGATTCCCAAATTCCGCTGAAACCCTGGCCCCTGCTATTGTCTGTTTATGTTAAAATCAATCCAGCTCAGCATTTGTTGAGCTGTACCTCTGATCTGCCACGAGCACCGGTGGTTATTATCTCGCTCGGGTTTCAGAACTGCTTTCCCGTTATCCATAATTTTCTATATTCACACTGTTAGGCCGCTGGCTCCGACAATGCCGCGGCTGCGGCTGCCCGGGCGCGGTGAATAGCAGAAATCTTTCACGCTGAAGGCAGATCATAGGCAACCTGCTGGGGTTTTGGTCTGCAAAAGTCTTAAATGAGAGTAGTTTTGTGGTATTTAGAGAAATAGCATCTCTTTTCTGTGTGGAACAGCAAATCACACCAATTGGGCCTCCTCGCTCGAAAGGCGCTTCCGCAGTTCAAACGCAGCTAGGAGAGGCCAGGCTCATGGATCAGTTTAAAACTCCCTTTAAAACATCTTAAAGATGCTTTTTTTTTACATGGGGGAGCTCAAAGTCACCCAAAATGTGCCTCTGTGGGGCACCCTGGGGTGGGTATGCTCCACATAGATCTGGTGCAAAGCTCTTTTTCACTTCACCTTAAAATGTCACTAATGATTTTTACAGGTCATCTACCAGCCCCAGAAATTCTTCTTGTTTGGAGGGAAATAAGGGGTTAAATAAGAATTTCTCCCTGTAAAGAGGGTTTGGAGGGATGGATCCCAAATGGACAAAGGGTCTCAGGCCAGTCCTTGACTTGGAACCTTATTTTCAGAGCAGGCAACACAAATAGAAGATTTTGAAGAGCAAATTAGTCCTTGCTGTGATAGAAATATAATATAAAGTGCAGCTCTCTGATGAATCTAAACAGGCAAAAAACTGCACCTTGTACTTGATCCTTTGAAAGAGGAAAAACTGAAATATGAAATAGTGGCTCCACTATTTCAAATCCTGCAGCCTGTGGCAGTTTAATAGAAGAGATGAGACTTTGTGTTCTGCACCAATATTCATTACCATGACAGTGTTTAATATTATGCCAGGATTAAAAGTCCTGGTTTGGATCAAGTTCTATTAATCATGCCATATATCCAAATTATTGCTCCCTGTCTTTCAGGGGATTGAGCACCATGGAAAGAATTATGTTCAGTTGAGTTACACTGTGCTGCTTTCTGTAGATTTCTCTCAAAATAACTTTTTTTTTCTTTTTTTTAGGTTGTGCAAATAAGAATAGTCCCTGGAATGAAAAAAAAGCAAAGCAGTTTCCATGTCTGGTCCACATATTTATTAAACTCTGCCTGTGGTTTATATTTTTCTTCATTCCCTTCTCAAAGAAAAGGAAATAATAGTTCACAATCCCTGCAGATGGGCTGTTGCCAGCTGAGGTTGTAAAAAGCAGATGTGAATAATATAATACAAGATTTCTTTCACCCCAGAATATTCATTTTTCATGGGAAGATCCCACCTATTCCTCTAAATTTATTCACTGAAGGGTTTTTATCTAGCAGCTCCTGGAATAACTAGATAATCACACAGCTCCAAGGGGGTTCCAAATAACCATTTTTACTAAACTCACATGAAAATCCCAGGCTTCACCCCTGCTACATTCCCAAGCTTTTTATGTAAGAGGCTTTAAAAGGGTCAGGATTCTCAAATCCCAGACGTGGGGGTGACTTTTGGCACCACAAGTGAAGTTCCCATCCCCTATCCCCAGTCAGAGCAGAGGATTTGTCCTTCCAGGGATGAGCAGATCCCTCTCACACAGGTTGTGCCTCAGCACCTTGCAGAAAACCGCTGCTTTCAGGTAATCCATCAGGAGGATCCAAAATTAAATGCTTTAATTACGGTGCACCTCGGATCCTAATTCTCCCTGGTGTCAGCAGTGATGTGGCTTTAACGCTCAGCTCGGGCTCATTTGTCTAACGAGCCACGGGCTTCATTATCCCAAACGCAGATTGAGCTTCCCTTTGAAGGGCCCCCAGATGCACAGGACAAAAGATGAGGCACGGTCCCAATGCATCATCTTTGGTGGAAAAGGTGAAGCCTCCCTCATGGTGTGGCTTCTAATTCTGCAGACAAATTAATTTCGCGCTCGCTGTGACAAGAACTTGTCACCAACCACAAAATATTTTCCATCTCCTTTTCTTTCCCAGTTAGTAACTTATGGTTTTTTGATTCTGCTGCCTGTATGGTGGAATATAAATTAAATTAGTGCTCCTGGATGCTCTGAAGGTTTCAAATAAACTACAGATTTATGTACTAAGACACTCTCATATTTATGCGCTGTTTTCTTATTTACTCAGGAGAAAGCCAGACTTTGTCTATGAAGTGTAATAAATTTAGGAAGTGCACTCATTGTTTCTTTATGTACTCCAAAACTTTTGAAGCCTAAGCAGTTATTGTTTTTAATCTGGTTATTGGGAGGGGCTGAATGCCAGAAAGACCCATGAGGGGCAGGGCCACCCCAAACCTGCATGGGCAGGCACTGGTCTGTGCAGCAATGACAGGTCCTGACCTTCCAAGGAAAATGAACATGCAAAATAATCCCACAAAAATAATCAAATGAACATGCAAAATAATCCCACAAAAATCCACAAGGCTGTATTCATTGGACTAGGTTTTATACACAATTAACTGCATCTACAGGAAAGTTTCACTCCTTATAGCATCAATTTCGAAAGAGATGATTTGTTCCAAAATCCAATTTAATCAAACTGGTTTTATTTTTTAATTTTTTTTTTAACCTTGAAAGGTTTCACATGGCCTGAATAAGAGATTTGGTTATAAAGACAGAAACTACCAGCAGATAAAAGTGAAACCAGCCAAAAAACCCCCTATTTTCTGCAAAATACAGTGACTGAAGATGCTGGGAATTCTGTAGCAATGAGGTACCACTGAAGAAATGCAGATATTCTCTAGGAAAGTCCATCCCATGGAACTGGCTGAGTTATGGATCCTCCCAGATTCTGCTCCTTTATCTGTAGCTCAGGTGGAGCTGCTGTTGTGACACAGGAATTCCTCCCCCTGATAAAATCAAGGAGAACAAACTGCTTTTAACCATTTATTGTCTTTAAACACAGCAAAGCTGCTGAACCCTGAGGTTTCTCTGCCCTCCTGCTCAGCCGACATCAGCAGCGAGTTTCAAACACTCCCATGCTTGGCCAAAAATGAGCAGACCTTGCCTTGAAACATCCCCAAGGATGTGATTATGGGTCTGTGGTGTGGAGAAGGAGAGCAGGGGACGCCTTCTGCTCAAACCTTGGCCAAGTTGACAGACGGGGCCTTTTCCCAGCGAGCGCTGCCTCTGGCCTTGGTGTCAGCACAGAATTCCCTCATCCATGAGCAGCCAGTGCTGAGGGAAAACAAAAGGCTGAGAGAACAGGAAATATGGAGATGAAGCTCTTTCAGGTGGCAGAATGCATCTAATTATTGTTTTCTTCTCCCATATGGCCGATGGTTCCCTTTAATCTCTTTGTTATATGAAAAAAATGAAATTAAATCCAGAAGAGAAGCCTTTAAAGCAAGCAGTTAAACGCTCCTGGCATTCTGCAGGCTGCTGTTGCACAGTTGCTGCTCACCCAGTGCTGAATATGCAGGAGGATTTGGAGAGCCAGGCGTGCTCTCCTTCCTGTGGATCAATCCCACGCCAGGCTGGGAAGCTCCCCTGGCTGTTTTCTTTCCTGCAGTCGTGAGCCAGACTCGGTCTGCACCAGAGCTGTGCTCCTTTTAAACAGCTTCAAGTACCTCACTTTATAATAACTGAATAAATACCTGAATAAATATCTGAATAAATAACTGAGACAATTTGCTGTGGAGGAATCCTGCAGGAATGCTGGCGTGCAGGATGAGTCTGGAGAAAGGAGGCTCCAGGGAAGCCTCTTTGTTCTCTCCAAACACCTGAAGTGAGCTTGAGCCAGGTGGGAATGGGCTCTTCTGACATGACAACAGCCTCAAGCTGCACCAGGAGGGGTTTGGGTTGGATTCTAAGAAAAAGATTTCTAAGAAAAATTGGTTCATTGAGTAAGTGGAGAAACATTGGGAAGGGCTGCCCAGGGAGGTGGTGGAGTCACCAGCCCTGGGAGGCTTCAAACCACGAGGAGATATCACCCACTGATGTGGTTTAGTGAGCAGGTGGAAGGTTGGACTTGATGACCTTGGAGGTCTTTTCCAGCCTGAATCATCCCTGTGATTCAAGGTTTCAGGAGGAGACAGCCCCTTTCAACAATTCACCCAGGAAAAACAAACCCTTCTGAATTCCCTAGGAAGGAATGGTGTTAAACATAATCTGAAATAGCTTTTGGTCTTGTTTGGAAAGGACAGTTAATAAAAGTGGTGGTGACACTGGCTGCTGTCCAGAGAGATGTGGAATTTTTTACAACTTGAACCAGAATGGAGGAAAAGTAGAATAAAATCCCAGTTTTGCTTTGCAGCTCTTTCACTGGTTAACAATATCTGACATGTCCCAGTCACTCCTGTTGCTATAAAATTGTTCAGAGAACTCACATTTCTCTCAAATCCTGGTTCTTCTTGCTTAGAGGGAAGTTGTGAACATCACAGACACACAGACTCAAAATCAGGCCCAAACTTCCTGAATTATTGAGAAATTAATCCGTTCTGTATTTGTTACTTGATTTCTTTGTTCAATAAACAAGGACTTGAACTTAAATAATTTAAGGTGTGAGAAGTCACAGTCTCTGCTAAAAGGGAATAAATCCTTTGTAAATCAACGCTGCAGGCAGAGACCTTGGAGACTGGAAACAAGGACTTGTAATTTCCATGGAAGTTGTGTTTTCAGTTGCTGTGGATGTTACTTCCAGTGGAAAAGAAGTCAGCACTTTGCCAAAGCCTCTGTAAAAAGCTCAAAACTGGATTTGTTAGAAAAAGCAACTTATTTCAGTTTGCAGAAACAACAAACAGCTGTGAAATCTGTGACTATTAATATTTCAAAGTGTTTTGGTGACATAATAGATCATGAAAGTGAGGCTTCTATGGTTTGTGATATTACCAGAAATCCAAGATGTATTTATAGCTGCCTTCACTGTTTTGTGTTGTTTGGGATACATTGATCCAAATATAAATGAAGATGATAGAAAGCTTCAAAAACATGAAAAAAGAATATTCTTTTTTTGTCTCTATCTCCTTCCTGCCTCAATGTTTTGTTCTTTCCTCACTCGATTCTCTGCCTGCTCTCTTCTACCTTGGCTCCCATTTTTTATATTTAGATTTATTGGTATTTTTGGATCTTTTGAAATCTTGGCCAATGTTTCCTATTTTGGGGTATGAAAATACTTTTAGTGCTACAGGGAATTTGTTTGCTGGGAGAACCAGTCAATAATTCAGTACTTCTGTGGTGTTTATCTGAACTTGCAAAGTCATTGCTTCAGTGTCACAGGGTTTAAAAACAAGGTTTGAGCCCCAGGTAAGAATTACTAAGGGGAAAATACAAATTAACCCAAGGAAAAATCATAGAATTGACTGAGGATTTCATCCCACTTTGGACCTGTGCTCCTAAATAAATTGAACATGCTATAAAATCTCAGTCTTATATGAATCTCTATATGTCATGCTTAGAAATAATTTATTTAAAAAAAAATATTGCTACTCTCAAGAAAGGATTTTACATTCTTTTCCCTCTGCTGTAACCAATGCTGTCTCTTTTTTCTCCAATAAATACAATTCTTTAGCCCTGTCCCAAGTATTAGTTGGAAGAGGTCTGATGGAAACTCCTTGGCAAAGAAAATCCAACACAACAGGACCAGAGGAGTTCTCGAAATCCCCAAAGTTGAGCAGGAAGATGAAGGTTCCTACGAGTGCATCGCAGGAAACACTCGAGGAACAAACATTGCAAGAGGTCAATTATTTGTCTATGGTAAGCAGATTAATTGAATTTTGATTTCTAATGAAGAGCAGGACAGTGTCCAGTTGTATTGAGCAGATGAAGCCTCCCAGCCCCTTCCTGGAGGCAGAAAGTGCAGCTCAGGTTAAGCTGATTAAAACCTGATTGGGGGCTCCCAGCGACCTTCACTGAGTTACAGACTCAGCAAATAAAGATATTTTACAGCAAAGCTCAGATTGGGAATGTGGGAAGTTGGAAATATTCGTGAGAAATCCCTGGACACGTGTGAGAGACACAAAGGCAGGGAGGGAGTCGGGTCTGTGGCAGTGAAGGTGATTTCCTCTGTTCCCAAACACAGATGAGGACAGAGCAGAGGGAACTCACCCATTCCTGCCTCTCCTTCCAGCTTGGCTAAAAGTGGAGAATAACCTGGGAATCTTCTCCCTTTCCTTGTCCCTTCCTGTGTGCATGGGCTCCCTGCAGCCCCAATCCCACGGGATGGTCCCTCATAGCCAGGGTGGATCATGGCTCTTTAGTGCAATTGTTAACACCCAGGGAAAGCAACATATTTTGACAGGAATAAGAGGAGAGATCTTTTCTTTACCTCATAAATCTTTCAAAGGAGAAAGCAAAAAAAAAAAACAACAAAAAACATAACAGCAAGGAGAGAAAAAAAAATCACAGCAAGCAAGACTGAGCCTCCAGTTAACATCTGTTGAGAAGACTCTGGCAAGTATTTTCCTTTTTTTTTAAGTAAATCTCTCCTAATGAAGAGATGCAGGCTTTGCTGATAAGCTACCAGGCTCCTGCAGCCATGGCTAATATCAAGATAGATGCCAGGAATAGAACAGTCTGCTGCTGGTTTAAATATTTCATTATTTCCTTGCTTTCAGGGGGGAGTTTTTGCTCTCATTGCTCACTGATTTTTTTCACCGCGTCAATCAAGCAGTTCCATTAAAATTAAGTTCAGTAGATTACCTGGCCATGATTGATAACAGCACAGGCAATTATAAATTATGATCAGTTAATTCAATCTGAAACAATGTGCTTATTAACTGTGCTTTGTACATTAATTAATAGCTGTTCATAGTGCAATGTATAAACAGCACTCACAAAGCCTTGGCATGAGGTTTTTTTTGTCATATTAGGAACGTGCTGGTGAATTATCTCTGTAATTGATTTCCTCTTGCTCCTTTTCTGTTCTCTGGGTTTTATTTTTCTGGAGGAAGGTTGTCTCCAAAAAATGGAGATTCTTTCCTGGACATTGCTTTGTGTGTGATCCCTCCAGCCCATGCTTCAGCTCTGACAGCAGAAATTACATCTAATTAGAAGCACTTTTAAGCAGGGTAAACCTTGTCCTTACAGGAACTTTGAGCACCTAAAGGGGCTCCAGGAGAGCTGGAGAGGGACTTTGGATAAGGGATGGAAGGACAGGACACAGGAATTGGCTTCCCACTGCCAGAGGGCAGGGCTGGGTGGGATTTTGTGATGGAATTGTTCCCTGGGAAGGTGGGGAGGGGCTGGGATGGAATTCCCAGAGCAGCTGGGGCTGCCCCTGGATCTCTGGCAGTGCCCAAGGCCAGGTTGGACATTGGGGCTGGGAGCAGCCTGGGGCAGTGGGAGGGGTCCCTGGCATGGCACAAAATGTGATTTATTGTCCCCAGGTCTCCCCTCCATCCTGACAACACCCTAAATGTCAGCTTCAAGGGAATTCCTGCCCAGCTCAGTCCTTGAGGCTTGGCTGTTTCCAGAGCTCCAGGGTGATTCCTGCAAATTCTGCTTTGACACCCCCGTGAATTTCTTTAGGGGAAGACTTTGCAGAAATTCGGTGTCTTGGTGCTTTCCTGAATTTCAGGCATCTAAAATCACCATCTCTGCACATTTTGGCCATAAAAAATGGAGAAAATCTCAACCAAACTCCCTCTCCATGAACCACTTGATTTCTAAAGTTTTCCCAAGCTTGCCCCAAAGTTTCATGCCAGGGAATTGTACAGAATTCACTTGAAGCATAATAATAATGTGGTGAATAGATATTAATTAGCTCTGCTCAGTTCATTAATTAATGGCAGCATACCTCAAGCAAAATCACTTTTCTCCTGCTTAAAATGCTTTGCATATTCTTTTCAGCACCCCCTGAATGGGATAAAAAAATCCAAAATGCCTTTCTGTCTCTCTATGACAGTTTATTTTGGGAATGTAAGGCAAGAGGAAAACCAAGCCCTTCCTACAGCTGGTTAAAAAATGGCCAGCCCCTCGTGTCAGAGGTAAGATTCCTGTCTCCCTTGATTTCTTCCACATATTTTTGTTGAGTTTCCTTTCAGTATTTATTCATTATATTGATTTCACAATATATTAATTAAGTTTCAAAAAGATAGGTAAAAATTAATATATCAAAATAAATATAATAGCATGAAATTGGAGTTTAGAGAGAGAGAATTCTCTCTCTAAAATTGGTAAATCTCACCAATTTCTTTGTGTGAATTATCTAATTGCTACAAGATATGGCTGTAGGTATGGAAGGGCTTGAAAATATTAATTATAATTGGTGAAAGAAACACTAAATACATTTGTTGACATAATCTGCAGTTTGGGGAACTGGTAGGATGCCAAAGGACTGGAAGAGGATTCCAGGGCTGGAATTGGAAAATGCTCAGTGTTGGATTGCACTTTTCTCCTGTTTCTGTTCCAAATCAGTCGCTGGGTGGACCTTTGGTCTCGTGCAGAGTAGCTGCTCTCCTGCTGAGTTAATCCTTCACCTGAATTCATCAGTCAGCTCTGAAAATCAGCTCGTTTTGAGGGTAATATTTTGGTAATATTTTCCGTGCTTTGTAGAAGGATAACCCAAAGAAAGCCATGTAAAGGTAGAAGGAAGAGCAAAATGTCACTTAAAAGGACCAAGTGGAAAGGGAAGTAGGAGTGCAGGAAGAGAGGGGAAATTTGGAGCTCAAACACTTGGGAACCACGATCAGATCCTTCATCAGCCAGGTCCAACTTCCAGGCACAGTCCCTGCACTCCTGTGCTGGCCAAGCTCTGGCACATCCTCCAGCCTTCAGCTGGAGAAGAACTTTTATGATAAGAAGCTCCTTGCATTCTGCTGAAGCCAAGTTTCCCTTTGTTTGTTTTAGGTTTTTTTATTTTTTTATGGAGCATCCATCCAGTATCTCTGGGGCACACCATGGCTCATCTGCGAGGCATTTTCACTTGGATGGAAAAAAATAATACTGTGATTAATTCCTGCCTAGCAAGAGCACATACAGGAGAATTTCCAAAACATATGGGCTAAATTAGCACCTGCTGGGCTGCAGAAGCAGCATTTATTTGATTTAGTTGTACTTATTTAAAGTAGTTGGATTGGGGTCCAATCTTCCATGTAATTTTCTGCTGGATCAGTCCTAAACAGACCCAACCTGCATCTGGAGAAAATAGCCAGAATTTACCTGGGCTGCAATTTTTCTGAATCTGCTCATTGTAGTCATTGTCACCTTTTTCAGAGCAAGATTATCTTGTTTCTCTCTCTTTGAAGGCAGCAATATTTAGAGTCTGTCACCCTTCGATTGCAGCGTTTCAATGAAGAGGAATGAAATGCTCGACAGACACATTTTCAACCAGCATTTTCACAGTGCTTACAGCGTGCTGTAAATGCAATTCTTCAGGCAACAAAGTGCTGGATGTTATTGCTCAATGGACAGAATGGACACTCTGGAGGGCAAAGTACAAGGGAGATGTAATAAAATATTCAGTTTGTCACAGCACCCTGCGTGTCAGAGTTCTCCCAGGAAGAATAACATCCAGATGCTTTCCACCCTGGGGCTGATTCTGATTGTCTCCTCTTTGTCAAACCTCTCAGCCTGACCACCTGGCTGGTCATCCCAGCATCCTCCCTGCTCCTGTACACCGTGTGCTTTATTCCTCCCTTTGTCTGCACAGCTCAAAAGGGCTGGCAGAGAACGGTGGGGAATTCGGGATAAGGATGGAATAGCAGCCTTGCTTCAGAGAAGGGTTTTGTATTCAAAGGATGTTTGTAAAAATAGAATGCATTGAGAGGGTAGCAAACAGCCTGGAGGTAAAACTAAGTGTGCAAAAGATATCTGTAGTGAGAGCCTTGAAAAAAATTATCAGTGGCTAAGTAATGTAATGTTGTTAATTAGCTTGCCACACACCAGCCCTGCAGCCCCAGGCTGTGCTCTCATCACATTTCCAAGCTAAACAAGCTTGGGCTGGGTCAGATCGTGGTTGGGAGATCTCCAAGGAAAAGCTGGGATGTTGGAAAACACATTCGGGATGTGGCTGCTGAGCCCAGAACCCCCCAGCCCTGGGCTGATCCCAGCAGGACCGGGGGGATTCTGCCCCCCTGCTCAGGTGAGCCCCCACCTGCAGAGCTGCCCCAGCCCTGGCCCAGCACAGGGAGGAGCTGGAGCTGCTGGGAGAGCCCAGGGGAGGCTCCAGGGGGATCAGAGGATGGAGCAGCTCTGCTGGGAGGAAAGGCTGGCACAGCTGGGATTGTTCAGCTGCACAGGAGAAGCTCTGGGCTGAGCTCAGGGTGGCCTTGCAGGGCCTGAAGAAGCTTCAGGAAAAGTGGAGAGAGACAATTGGGAAGGGCTGGAGGGACAGGAGCCAGGGAATGGCTTCACACGGACAGAGAGAGGGTTTAGATGGGAAATTGGGATGAAATTCCTCCCTGGGAGGGTGGGCAGGGCTGGCACAGGGTGCCCAGAGCAGCTGGGGCTGCCCCTGGATCCCTGGCAGTGCCCAGGCCAGGCTGGACATTGGGGCTGGAGCAGCCTGGGGCAGTGGGAGGGGTCCCTGTAATGGCAGGGGATGGAAGGGGATGATCCCTCCAACCCAGCCCACTCTAGGATCCTATGACAGATGTTTGGCACTTCACAAATACATTGGAGACCTTTGTGGCTGTTCATCAGACACTGGAGTGCATCCCCTAACTGTGTACTCCAAACTCCTCCATTCCAGCTCCAGAGGCAGGGGAGCCAGGCTAAATGAGCAGCAGCATCCTCCCCGTGCTGTTGTTCAAGCTTGCACTTGGTGATGGGATTTATATTCCCCCTGAGTATCTTCCAAACTCATCTGTTTGGGGGAATGTTTTTTTTTCTCCTCCTCAGTGCTCCACTTTGCAGTGTAGCTATTATTGTCTCCAGAGGGTAGTAATTGTAAAATCACAAGATATTTAGCTTTAAGTTATGATTGCAGCATGAAACAGGCTTTTTTCTGCTTTCCAAAGCAGAGCAAGTAAAACTTCTTTTAATACACCAAATTCCAAGCTCTAGTCCAAATACACCCACTGTGCAGCTTCCTCTATTTCAACAGAATTGCTGAGGAAAGTTGGTGCGTGGAGAAATCCAGGCCTGGAGGAGAAAGCTCTCCCTGTGCTCTGAGCAGCTGCCTGGGGCTCTCCAATTGGAATTTCAGTGTTTGCTTTCAGTGGAGCTTTTTCCAGCGGCTCATTTTTCTGGGTTTTGGGGTGTGATGATGTGATTGGAGCACCTCTGTCTCCTGTGGAGCTTTTCTGGTCACCTGGGGTTTTCACCATCAGATTTACCTGATGGGATGATGGAAAGCTGTTTCACCAGCCAGGGATGAGGTGGTGCCTGTCAGGATCCAGGTGGGAGATGCTCCAGGCTCCCAGTGTGGAGCATCCCTGCCTGCCCTGAGGTAGCTCCTCCTGTGCCACCTTCATGGAGCAGTATAACCACAGATTCCCAGCTCAGCACTGCAGGGAAACCCATGGAAAACCTGGACAAACCCACCCAAAACCACAACTGCAACATGTGCCTGGATTTCCTGAAAAGCTGGAAGAGCTCAGAGGGTTAGAAATACAACCACCACCACACAGAGAGGTGCACATCCCATTTCTGATGTATCCATCCTCATTGCTCCCAAGAAAACAACATTCCTGCTTCTGAATCCTGATCAGGTGCAGCAGTGTGGTGCTAAAAAACCTTTTATTTTTTCACTCATCGGGCTCTGTTGACATTTTTCCTTGTTTTTTCTCTTCCCAGGAAAGAATTCAAATAGAAAATGGGACTCTCCTCATCCCCATGCTGAATCTGTCAGACTCAGGCCTCTATCAGTGCGTGGCAGAAAATAAATATGACACCATCTATGCCAACGCTGAGCTGAGGGTGATCGGTGAGTAAATGTCACTAAAATGTGCAGGTACCAGTAAAAAGGATACTCGTTGTGAAAAAAATTGAATTTAAGGAAAGAGGAGATGAAACCTGGCAGTTCAAACTTGATATTTCTTTGCTTTCCACCCACATGGAAATGTGGGGTTTTAGTGTCATTTCATGGCTTGTTTGGGGAAAGAATCTAATCCATGTGTGGTCTTTTTTTATTATCACATGTACACCAGTTTAATGAATGCTGTTTCTCTCTTGGTTTGAGTTATTAAAGAGTTATTCTGCAGGTTTTTAAAGGTATTTCAGAAAGCAGGGGAAATAGTTTTATCTATAAACAAAGAGCATATGGCAAATATGGACATAAACAACATGGAACAAGGAATGTCATTAATGATAACCAGAGATGAACATGAATGGAATTTTCTCATATATTGTAAAAGTATTCAGTTCTAGAGTTCAAAATGTAAAGCTTGCTCAACAGCCAAATATCAGTGAAACCAGTAAAACACAGACTTCAGGAGCACCCAATGGCTTGTGTTTTCTCTTTCTCCAAAAGTGAATTTTCACATAAGCTGCTGGAAAAATAAACATATTTTCAGAAAACAGAGTAGGTCTATGAAAAGAAAGCCAGAGTAGAATGGTGCTTGTGACAGAATATTCTCTGCACATGAATAGATGTGGCTGGATCAGGAGTGTGAAATTTGTCCTGCTCAGGAATCTTGTCTTCCACCATGGATAGACCAGTCCTCCCAGTCTCCAGATTTCCTTAGGAAAGTTTGTCAGGGCACACAGTTCTAGGTAGACAGCTTTAGAAACAGAATTAGAATTTTTTGGTACTTGGATACTTTTTTAATATTAGATTCAGATTTACTTTTGCAGAAATCTGAAAACCAAAACGATTGTTGAATTCTCTGGCTGAACTCAAAGAGAAGAATTTGGCAAGTTCATTTATCTTCCTTCCCTCTTTTTAGCTGCAGCCCCTGATTTTTCCAGAAATCCTGTGAAGAAGCTGTCTGTTGTTCAAGTTGGAGGGGAAGTTACAATCAGTTGTAAACCCAGTGCTTCTCCCAGAGCTGCTGTGTCCTGGAGAAAGGGCTCGGAGGTTCTGCGCCAGAACAGAAGGTACGGGCAGCAACCAGCGACTGGGCCGCTGAGTTTTCTCTGTTTTAACACCATTTAAAGCTCACTGAGGCACAGCTGGCTCAGGATTGCTTTGGGCAGCTCGTTGGTGGCAGTGCCAGAGGCCTCTTTGTCTTTAGAGTGGCTCTGTGGGTGCAGAGCAGGGTGAGCACGGAGCCGGAGCGAAGCCGCGCGGGTGAGCGCGTGATCCGTAAATTTGTGCTCTCCATCACTTAATTCACAGCCAGCCACGGAGCTGGAGGGAATCAGCTTCTCGAGGAGACAGCCCAGGGAGGCAGGATGTGCCCCCAGGCTGAGGCAGAATTGCTGGACAGGCTGTGCAATAACCCCCAGCACCATCAGCCTCCCAGGCTCCGTTTTGGCAGGACTGAGCCCCTGGCCCAGCAGTGCCATGATGCACTCAAGGGTGCCATGGACAAATAAAGCTTTCAACTAACGTTGTTGGAAGTTTGCATGTTTATTTTGCAGTAGCTGGACACATGGGAAGTAATCTCCCAAAGGCATGTGCCAGCTTCCAAAGCATCAGGTCTCTATGTATTTCCAAAGGGTTTACACATCCCTAAAATCATTTAAGATGCCTTTGCATATTCCTGACCTGTCCCCGCTTTGTATTAAAATGTTCATTACAATTGCACAGCTCTCTTTTTAATTGGGGCAGTGGTCCTCTTGATTTGGATCGGTGGGCTCATGGGGATGAAGTCAGAAGTCTTCCTTGCCACTTTGTAGCCAGATCTTCCAGAGCCCTTGGTCATGGCTCCTTTCTTGGCTCTAAGTATCACAAGGTCAGGGGTATTTCTTGGTTCCTGATTTTTTTATATGTATTTTCAATTGCTTAACTGAATCAAACACATGATAAATTGTCTTTGCTCTAACGATTCCAATTATATCCATATGTTAATAGCTAAACCCTTAACTTCTTCTTCTAATCCCTTTGTTAGGTTTTCAATCAAAATTTTATTGCTCTTGTTTTGCTAGCCCCTGCTATACCACTAATCAGAGTATATTGCTTATATCTTGCTAGCTACATTCCTAAAAAGTCTTTTTGGCTCAGACATGCCCTCACTGACAGGTTTGGGTCAGGTGGGGTTTGCTGAGGACTAATTCCTTATTTCTGAGCTGCCAGGAATCATCTCCATTGTTGTATTTCAGTGCCCTCAGGCACAGGGTGGGATTGTTGGGATGGACAATCCCCAAGGAGTTGGACTCCATGATCCCTCTGAGTCCCTGCTGGCTCAGGCTTTTCCATCATTCCATAATTCCACACTAATGGCAATTAAATGGTGGAATATTAAAATCAAAGGGTCTTACTGAGGGATATTGTACTCAACATACAGCCCTGAGGATATTTCCATACACAAATGGAGACAGATGGATGAAATGGGCAGCAGTGTCTTCAGAAGAGCTGAGAATGTCTGAGAGTCCTTCTCTGCATCTCTTTCAGCTCACAAATATAACAGCAACCCTCTTTTGTCACATTCTGTTGTCAGCCTTTGAAATCTATAATCAGTAATTCATAAAGCTCTGGCAACTGAACACCAGATTTTCACACAGGGCCACTTGCTCAAGGAGGTTACTTTGGGTCACATCAGACTTAAAATGATGATAATTCTCTAAAACATCATCCCAAACTGTGACACAAGGAACTGTTTCCCTATCCCACGCTGCAGGGATGCACAACAAAGATAAATCACAGGAGTATTTATGAAAGAAGGTGCAAATCTGAGAATTTTACATAGGTGCTGGCAATGCAACAGAGAAATTTGGGTGAGCCATCCATCCCATGGACATAGAAAACTTCCCAATGACTTTTCCCCCCTTTGGTAGTGGTGATTTTATTTTCATTTTAACCACTCACGATGGAAAACACTTTTGTAACCAGTGTTTAATCAACTCTTTATTTGTCTTCTGATTGTATTTTGATTGTATTGCCTGTTCCAGAGGCTGAGCTAAGCCTGGATCTTGAGGTTCCACTACTCTGATAGTCCCCACCTGATTTACTGATAACAGAAATATTTACACACTCTGTACAGTGTTTACTCGTGCTCCTGTATTAATTTACTCACAGTAATTCCGAGCACATTGTAATTTCTGAGTGTCCCAGAAGGCTCCTGCTGCTGGGCAGGAGCAAATATCAGGAGCAGGATTTACAAAGGAGACAGAGTTTAAACTCTCTGCGTGCACATCACTGCCAGTGTGGCCACTGGTGCAAAGTGGAATTTATGAGGCTGTTTGATTATTAAATGACAAACTGGCTAATGCCACGTTTAAAAGGATGGCAAATAAATCATCAGTCCAGTGTTAGTCCAGAGATCTTCCTGACAGGAAACAAAATGAAATAAGGGTTTGTGTGGCTGTAAAGTACATGGCTAATTAAAGTGCTGGAATTACACATAAAAAGAGAGGGAACATGGTCTGCCTTTCTCCACAGATATGATGAAACCCTGACAAAGCCTTATTTCTGCTCCCGTTTTATCGTGCTGCAATTATAACCTTTATGGGCTCTTTTATTGGCCTTTTAAAAAATATTTGGTAGGGTTATAGCTGCTAAAAAAAGGAAATACCAATCCCTTTCAGTTCTGGCAGCTGAACCGTGATGGGCTCATTCCTAAATAAGTCAGATCACCCAGCTTCTTTTATATTAGTTAGATAAATTTAATCTTTTGTTAAAGAAATAGTGAAACCAGCCCTTTTCCACCCAAAGGGGGAAGAATATTCCTTTTTTTTCACCTTTTTCCTTTCACTCCTGATAGTCCTCAAAATGTGGGAACCACTCTCCCTGATCAGCTGAACTCTTGATTTCACCAGAGAACTTTTCTTTATATTAAATTCTGTTTGTGAGTGTGTAAAGAGAAGTGTGCTAAATAGGAACACTAATTATTAGATTTTCCATATTAATAGACGTACAATTAAATATTTTTAATTAGATTTCCTCTGAGTTCTTGAGGTCATTTTAAAGTTTACAAAGCTGCAGTATTAGGGCCCCTGCTATCTGAAAAATATCTTGGGATTTTTTGAAGGGTAGTTTTCTGCATCTCTTGCCAGGGTTCAGCCATGAGGGTCCTCAGCCTTCAGTCCCCTTTTCAGGGCAGAGTTTTCTCCAGCCCCACTCGTTTTCCCATCCTTTCCATGGCTCAAATCCACCATTGCTCAGCTCTTCAGCAGCTGGTCTGCTCCCATTTCTGTAAAACCTTCTATTGCACTTGAAGCACACATGTAAATCCTGTAGAAAATGCCAGAATAATCTTTTCTTTTTACATTAGATGGTGAAATAAAGCCTGAACATAGCAGTACCAGATCTGTTTCTTGTCCCCAGCCCTCTCCATTGAGTGTTACCCACCCCAGTTTTCAGAAATAACTGCATTCCACCCTCATTGGCAGGGCTCAGGCCCTGAGTAATGGGATTTATTCATGGTCCATGCTGCTGAGAGAGGGAATTCCAGGTCATCAGCTGCAGGAATCCAAAGGCAATCCCACAGCTGGCCCACCCTGGCTGCTTTTCCCTGCTCCCTCCTCATGGCACATCCACCAGCCCAGCTCCAGGTGCTCTCTTGGGCAGTTTTCCTTCTTCTTTGGGTCAGAATCTGGAGAAATGGGGTTTGGAGAGCAGTGCCACTTCTCCGAGGGATGGCTGTTTGTGCTTTTCAGAATAAAGAACTTTTCCTGGCGTGTGCTGTGGGTTTGAGCTCAGTGTAGCAATGAAACACAACAAAACCCAAGCTTTATGCTCCAAACTCCCTCCCCGTGGAGCCTGACACAGATCTCAGCTATTTTCATGTGTGTCACATCCTCAGTGCATGCAACAGGAGCTTTCTTCATCTCACTTCTCGCTTCTCTGCTCTCGTATCCAACTGAGGGAAGGAAAGAGAAGAAAGGAACAATTCATGTATTAAATAAAACAAATTTTCAAGTCTAGACACCAATCTCATCACCAACGTCTGCCTTCGTGCCTTCAGTGACTTCAGACTCGGGACCCTCGTGGAAAAACTTCTCTTACAAAAATTCCTTTTGATGGAAGGAATTTAATGAAAGGGAACTGGGCCTCGTTTTGCTTTGCCAGAGAGAGGTGCTATTCCCCCAGCCTGGGCTGAGGATCCCCAAGCACTGCAGTGAATGCTTGGGAGCATATGGGATTCACTTCACTCGGAATTTCAATGAGGAGAGCTGAGGGAAAACTGAGAAATGAGGTAGGCTGGAAGAATGCATTAGTCATATACAGCACTTTCCATGCATTAATAATCAGTAATAAGCAAATATTCATAATTTAAATTGGTTTTGGGGGCCCGGGCAAGAAGTACATTTAGAGATCATAAAATATGCTCAATTCTTGTTGGCTCCAAGTCTTGCTTGTAGGACACAGATCAGTCCCAGTTGTGTGAAGGATGGGAATGGATCCTGTGCCATAAATCAGGCTGGTGAATTCTGTGTCCTGTGGCTCGCTTGGTTTTGGTGTTTTGCACTCAGGTTATTGGCATTGCTCAGAAGAAACACGGGGTAACATGAAAAGCTGCATTTCATCAGCACTGTGGAAAGGGAACGGGGCAGATGGGAATTATCTGGGAATTGCTGATTCTTGGAGCTGCCCTTGGAGCCCAGGGCGTTCTCCTGCTCCCAGGGGAACTGCCAGGACCCAGAGTGTTTCCTTAGGATCTGCTCTCCCACCACCCTCTGAGCACTTTGGGCCACCCCCTTGCTTGTGCTTTCCTCCTGCTCCTCCACTGCTCACAGCCAGATTCCAAAACCATGAGCATTTTAGCACATTTAAACTTTTTTGTTATTTGGGAGAAGCATTGTTTTGTGTCTGGGGATGGAATTAGACGAACGCAGTTAAGTCAGCAGCTCCAATCTCTGTTCCCTGGGGCAGGGAATGGCTGGAGCTGTGCCAGGGGAGGGTTAGGTTGGATTTTTGAGGAAGGTTCTTCTCCCAGAGGGTGCTGAGCACTGCCCAGGCTCCCCAGAGAACATTCCTGAGGCTTCCAGAGCTCCAGGAGCCTTTGGGCACCAAAGCTCCAGGGATTCCCAGGCTGGGATTGTTGGGGTTGGACTCTGATCCCTGTGGGTCCCTCCCAGCTCAGCTTCTCCTGTGATTATTTGGAAAACAGGAGGAGTCCTCACTCAATGCCCTGATCAAATACAACACACAAACTGCATTCTCTGTGAAACAACATTTCAGCTCCAACCAATTTGAGCAGAAATGTGTCAGGACAGTTCAGCAAACTTCAGGGAAACATTTCAATTACCAGAATGTCAACGCTGTTGGTTTAGCTTCAGAATATCTGTTATCCTTAGAAATAAATAAAAAATTCTGCTTGGGGAGGAATCAAGACCAAATGGGTAGAAAATTCCAAAATTTGCACTAGTCTGCTAACAAAGGAGGAGATTGATGGCACTTGACTATTCTTTAGCTGAAGTCAATATGCAGCCTAAGGGAGTTATTTACTTGTTCTTGGCAGGTGCCTCCCTCTCAAATGAGGCACCAAACTTAGATGAGCAAAGCTGAGGGAATGAAATCCATCCAGAGAGTCTGAAAAAACCCTCAACTGTCTTGAAGTCAAAGCAGATGAGTAGCACAGGCAAAGAGGAGTTTTGCTTGTCAGGCTGCTTAGTGCCACAAACCACCCTGCTTGCCTCACCCACTGCTTGCACATAAAATACCCCAGATATCTGCATGCAGCTACCAAGTTCCATATAAAATCTATTTTTCTTATGATATTCCAGAACTGACTATTGCATTCCCAGCTTTCTACAGCAATGCAGTTGGGTGAATAGCACTGGGATATTAATTTTACTATTATTTTATTTTTAAAGTCTGGGTTTTGAAGCCTGGATTAAGTGTGTCTCTGTTTTTATCCTCCTTGCTTCTCTGCCACGAGGAACTTTGCACAGCTTTGATGAGATGCCTTAACCCTTCTATCTTATCAGTGTCTGTGTGCTTGTAAAGAAGTTCATTTCCTATTTTAGTATTTAAATAGAACACTTGAAGTGTGGGCATCAGCAATCAGAGCAATTCCAGCTCTCTCAGACACCACTGCTGAAAGTCAACACGAATACAAATTAAGCTTATCTGTTGATGAAATCCCACTTTTGCCTGGAGAACCAATGGGATTGATTCCACCTCTGCTAAATTTGATTAATCACTTCAGCTCCATTCCTTGCTTACAAACAGATTGTCAGGAATCAAAAGCACAGATTTACCTGCTTGCTTTCAGTGTTTGGTCTGAAGTTACTCTTTAAAACTCCTGCAAAACCTGGGGTTGCTATTTAGAAGGGTTTTTTTATCTCTGAAGCACATTTGGTGCTAACCAGACAAACCCCACCATCACACCATTCCTCAGGGAATGCTGAGAGCTGCAGGAAGTATTTTCTAGCTAAAAATATTCAGTGCTGGCACCACAGTGGTCCTGGTTTCAGAGAGAAAGGAGAAGGGAATTGCAGGGAACTGGGAGAGGCAGCTCCAATGTGTTTGCTGAGGATTTATTTGCTCTCAGCAGGGGAGTTTGTCTGGTTTTGGGGTTTGTCTGGTGTTGGTTGTAGGCATTTTCCAGTGCTGCCCCCTGAACAATGCCACTGGATCTGGGAGGAACATCACACATGGCAGTGCCCACAGGAATCACCAGAACTGGTGATATTGGCCTGAGAGGAGTTCTACAACCACAGGGTTGTCCAAAAACCCCCCAAACTCTCCTGAAGTGCCTTCAGTCTTTCCTTCTTCTCCATCTTTCTGGTTATTTTGTTCTCGTTCCCCATGCAGAGGGTGAAGGCAAGGAAATGGAAAATTTGACTGAAAGACGAGGAGGGAGATAAGGAGAAGGAAGAATGAGCACAGGCAATGGGAAGAAAAAAAGAAATATGTTATTTTTCCTTCTTTATCGTATTTTCCTTTGTTTTTTCCCCTTTCTTCTCTCTCTGTTCTGGTTCCATTTGAAGTCAAGGCACTGCAGAGTAACAAGGAGACAGGAGGGGACCCCCATTGCTACCTGACCCAGGCAGCAGCCAGAGGATATCAGTGCAGGGGAAGACAGGAAAAAGGAGTTTTTCCTTTCTTTTCTCTCTTCTTGCAGAGTTTCACGACAGAACAAGCCAATAAACCTAATTTCCCCCTGTACTGCTGAGTGCTCAGTGCCAGTGTTTAGCACACCAGATAATGGGAGCACCGAGGAAGGAAATGGAGCAGATGTTCTCACGTGAGAAAGAGAGGGATTTATTACAGCTCCCCTCTGCAGGACACCTCTCAAATGCAATTTGAAATCGTTCCCACTCAAGTCATGGCAGCCTTGTTCAGGGGAGCCTTTCCAAGGGGCTGTCCTGCATTCTGAGATGTCCCAGGAAATCTGTCACTCTTCCCTGTCACAGGGAATTGCAATAATCCAAACCCCAGTGAGTGTCAGTGCTGTGCCCTGTCCCCCTGCCAGCTCATGTCCTGTCCCTGCTCCATGCACGTTTGCTGATGGATGTTCAGGACTCCATCCAAAGCCAGATAATCTCATTGGGTTTTTTCCACTGAGCAGGCTGGGAATCGAGGTTCCTAATTAGGGGTTTGCAGGAAAAAAAGTAGAGAGAGGATGAAATCTTCTGTGGTGCCCTTCCAGTCCGAGTTGTGCTGCCATGAACATCCTGCTGCTGGGGGGATTGCTGCAGCATCAAAAATGTCAATGTGGGATGGAAAATATGCACCACTTTTGGAAATCCTGCACCAAATTTGGAAAGTATGCACCAGATTTGGAAATTCTGCACCAAATTTGGAAATCCTGCACCGAATTTGGAAATCCTGCACCAAATTTGGAAAGTATGCACCAGATTTGGAAAACCTTCACCAAATTTGGAAAGTACACCCCAAATTTGGAAAACATACCCCAAATTTGCTACCAAATCAAAGTTTATGATCCCCAGAGTTCTGAACGCAAGTGTGACACTTGAGGGAACAGCTCAGGTGTGTTGGGGAGGTGATATTAAGTGAGGTTGGTTAACAAAGAACCACAGAATGTCCCCGGTCAGAGGGGACCCAGGAGGGACATCCAAGTCCAACTGCTGGCCCTGCACTGCACGAATGTGGAGGGCACAGGGACAGTGGCCAGGCAATTTCCAGGCATGATGAACAAAGAATCTTCCAGGGAGGGATTTCTGGGATCATTTGGAGTGGGAAGGGTCATGGGACTGGGAACACCGTGGAGAATTGTTGGCTGATGCTTGGCCAACATGAAAGATCTGTAGGAGGCCACAAACAGCTCTGGTTTAGCCCTGGGATTTTAGGACAAAGGAATGTTGATCTTTCATTGCTCCTTTGCACGGGAGCTAAAAATCTTCATGGATTTTCAGTGAAAAAGGAATTTGGATTTTCCTTGGAAAAGGAAAGGAAAAGCTGAAGGGACACACACGAGTGACAGAATGTGACTAAAACATCAAAAAGTCAGAAACTTTCTCTGCTCTGGGCTCTGGAGCAAGGATGTGGGTCTGGGGCTTCAGTGACCCACACCCAGACCCCATCATTGTCACTCAAACTGGGCCTAAATTCTCCAGCCCAGGGAGGATTGTCCCAGGTTCCCTGGGGGTCCCCAGGCAGCCCATCCCACAGGCACAAGAAATTAGAGGTGATGAGACCTGGCTGGATGGGTTTGGAGCACCCTGGGACAGGGGAAGGTGTCCCTGCCCATGGCAGGCAGTGGAATGGGATGAGCTTTAAGGCTCCTTCCACCCCACCCCATTCTTTAATTCTATTTTGGGGGTTTTTGGTCTCTGATTCTATTCCAGGGTTTCTGAAATCCAACCAGGGCCAAGCTGGTGTCAGCTGCTTGTAGTCTGGGCAGAATTCCTTAAAGTTACCAGCAGGTTTTGTTGTTCTTGTGCTTCTGAAATGTGTTCTGACAAGCAGAGAGGGAAGCAGCTTCCTGCAAGTGAATGAAACTCCCAGGCAGAGGGCGATTCAGGGCCTTCTGTACTGTTTAAATTCTACTTAAATCCCATTTTAAGGGCTTAGTTTTACATCTGGAGTGAATTTAGTTGCGTGAAGGGCTGAGTCAGAGCTCCTGATAGTGTCTGGATCATAAAAATGATGATTAATGGTGGGATTAGAATAGTGGCTCTGTGGACATGCCACCCTGTGCTGGAAGAGCTTTTGTCTGATGTAGTGGAGTTACAGAAATTTCATAAAAGCAGCAGAACTTGGAAGATAAAGAAATTGGCAGCTGTTTTATCTGGCAATTCTGCTCCTTTTCTGCTTTTCTTTGCCATACACACAGAGGTGCTGTTGCCCAGTATTCCCTGGCTGCCAGTTCTGGGATGTGTCACCACAAGACATTTGGGCACAGGGTGGCTTTGTCACTTTTTTCTTTGGCCATCACAGAGGAACATCTGCCTCACATTTAATCCCTGAGTGTGTTACAGACAGGGCAAACCAGTTTTTGGTATTTTTTGTTAAAGGCAGTAGCAGCTCCTGAAAATCCTGTGTTTTCTCTGGAATCTGTATGATGGAGTATAGCTCAGTTCAGATGGCTGTATATATTTACATAAATAAATATTTGTGGTCCCAATTGCAGGGATTTGATGCAAAAATAATTCTATTTTTAGGAAGAGGGGAGAATTTTAAGAAATAGGATGGAAGAGTTCTGGCGTCACGTTTTACAATTTCTAATAATATTCTTTTCTGCAATATTTTAATAGGACTATTCAGCTGGATTGTGTAATTTTGTTTTGATCCAAATAGTTAAAACATTATAACGGTATTTATTTGATTTCCAGCTAATTGTCAGTCAACCCTGAAGCTCATTTATATCAGCATACAGATAAGGAAAATCTTTTTAAGCACAGTTTATTAAATGGCAACACTATTAGCATACAAATTATGCTCAGAATAGAATAAACAGGTACAAAGATCATTAACATATGATACAGACAGTCAGATCTCAGATGGGATTCAGTGGGACCTTTTCAAAAATACCAGGGCTGTCAGCAGCAGGGACAAGTCATTCACTCAGCCAAACTTTGCTCACATTTCCATCTGCATAAATCACTGCTAATTCCCAGTCGCTTGGGGGTTGTGCTCATCTTCCTGCCCCTCACTCACTTCCCTTTGTAGTTTTTAATGCAGCCTCTCCTACTCCTCAATCTTGGGGAAATTAGAGGAGTCAGATATTGTCTCAGTGTCTGGCAGCATGTCTGGAGAAATTTATAAACAATATATCTCTGCACAGCCTGGAAATAAAGAGCAGGTTTGCTCCTGAGCAGCAAAGGGAGGCTGAGCAGACATGGTTTCAAATAGGATTTCTCAGATAATAAAAATTACTTTGCCTGTGATTTCATCAGATCCAGATTCCTCTCTTTTTATCAGCACAGTGCCGTGATGAGGCTTCAATAACGCTGGGAGGTGTCAGATGTTAGAGGCAGACAGGAGACAAGAAGAGGGAATCTTTACAAAGTATCAGGGTTACTTTATTTGGAAAAGAATTACATCCTTGAAGGGAGAGCTGCCCTTCTGGCAGTGCTGAAACCTGCAGAATTCACCCAGTCTTACACCGACCCAGCTCAAGATTTTGATGGGGATTTCAAAGGCCTTTGCTGTTTGAATCCATGCATTTCATATCCATGAATTAATATCCCCCCTCTCCCGAAAACAGCTTGGCTGAACAATGCAGCAGTGCACAAAGCTACCCCTGCTGCACTTTTAAATCTAATGACTTGACACCTCTTTCTTTTCTCAGATTTTATTTCTTCTATCAGCCTTGTTAAATACATATTATTCTTTCATGCTCTTAAGATCAAAGCAAATAGCCATCAACAATCTTTTGTTCACACGAGACAACACGTTCGGAGATGGTTTGTTTGGCCTGGTTAATTAAAAGCTGTACCTATCATCCCTGCTTGATTTCTCAAGTTCTTTACTTAAAAAGTATGTGTGACAATTTTAATGAGCTCTCACCTCTTCCCCACAGCCTCGTGGCTCCAGCACAAACTTTGCAAACTCTTCCCTTTGAACATCACACGGAGCTCTGGCTCCAGCAGATCCCAGGGAAGATGTTTGTTTTCCCTCCCTGCACATGGAGCTCAGCTCATCTGCTGGAGTCACTGCGAGGGGAATTTCAATCTTTATATCTGATGGGTTAAAAGTAAAAGAGGGTCAGGTTAGATTAGGAATGAGGAAGAAATATTTCACAATGTGGGTGACAAAACAGTGGCACTGGGTGCCCAGAGCTGCTGTGGCTGCCCCTGGAGCCCTGGAAGTGTCCAAGGCCAGCATGGACAGAGCTTGGAGCAGCCTGGGACAGTGGGAGGTGACCCTGCCCATGGAACTGGATGATCTTTAAGGTGCCTTCCAACCCAAACCATTCCATGATTCTACATGGAATAATATTTCTGTGTATTCCCAATTCGCCCAGGTGTGCAGGAACTTTGTATGAATAGGAATGGGATTTTCATCTCTTCTTTTGCTCACAGCAGCTTGGTTTAATTGAGCTGTTCACCCAGAGGCAGCACCAGGCAGGAGCACAGGAGGCAGCAGGGCTCTGATCAGGATTGAAGCATTTTGTAAATTGGAGATGCCAGCCTAGAGTTAGTCCTGGTCTTAAGCAATCCCTTGCTGCCTCAGGGCTTTATGAACAGCTGGGTCCTGAGTTCTTCCTTCTCCTCCTTCTTTCACAGCACTGCATTTATCAGATCTGCTTCAGATCTTGTGCTTTTGGTCCTTTGACAGGCACTTATTTACTTATTGAGAGAAGTCCAGTTTTCCTGGCAGACAAAATATTCTGCTGGCTTTGTGTTGGACAAGTTAAACTCTTCTGTCTCATCACAGCACTTGGAATTACCTTGTCTTGTGATGCAGCTGCTAAGAATTATTATCCACAGCCTTCACACAGCCTCAAATGTTGTGAAAAGGAATGGTTTCTAGCAAACCTTTCAGCAGGTGAGACGTGCCTTTCACAGCTTCTTTTTAAACCATTTGTCAGAGCTTCATCCAAAGCCCATTAAGGACAATATTCCCATGGCCTTCTGCATCACAGCTCCCTGATTTCAGAGAGAAATGGGAGAGGACAAAGCACAGCCCCTCTGAACCCAGCCACGGCACAAAGTCCTGGCTCGGAGGGAGTTTAGGGCAGCTTTGCTCTTCTTGGCACCTGGGGCAGCGTTTCACAGAGCATTGCTGTTTTTCTCCTTGCATTTGAAATGCATCATCTTGATTTTCTGCTGCGCTCTGTCTTCCCATCCCTCTCCTGACACAAATGTCAGGACAGCCAGAAATTTCTCTCCTTTTTTAACCTTTTTCTTTAAATTCCCTGCCCCAGTAAACTAATTACTCTGGAGTCCTTTGTGCTCTTACACGAATTCTGCCTGATTGTCTTATTTACTGCTCACTCTAATTGTCGTTAGGTAGTGTGACCTGTTTCAAACAACTCAGGAGCTTTCATTTAGCAGATTTTCTCTCTGCTAAGCTTTGTTTTGATCCATTGAAAGAGCCATTCCATCCTCAGCCTGCCCAGCCATTGAAATATTGTTTCAGAACAGCTTTTCTTCAGATCAAACATGACACTGTCAGCTCCTGAGTGGGTACAAACCCCTCTTAGTGGCTAAATGAGAGAGATGGGAATTATCAAGGTCTCAATTCATCATGAAGAATACAGGGATGAAAAATCTGAGGCATGACCAAACTTCAGTGAAAAAGCTGTAACCAGAATCCACAGGGGCTGACAGAGCTTCCAAAGCTTCTCCCCTTTGCTATTCTGTATTTTACAGACTGTTTTTTCCTGTGTATTTATCTACATTGAAGCTTTTGGAGATGGAGATTGTCCTTTTTATTTTTTTTTTTTTTTTTTTTTGCTTTATACCACTTCTGGATTTTAATTTGCACCTAAGAGCTTTTAGGTTCAACCACAGTAAAAGTAACAGGTCATCAAAATTCGATGGAGAGAAAGACACGGAGGTGGCTGGTTAGAAATTATTATTCAGGTACCAAATTTATGAACATTTGCTGATTCACACTGGAATCTCTTTGGATACTGTTTGATGAACACCATATGTTACCCAGCCACTCGATTGCATCCCCTATTTTATCACCAGCAGTTTTTCTCGTGGTTGGTGCAAGCTGATGGGAAGAAATGCATCATTGTGCAAAAAATATTGCAGAGGCAGAAGGGGAACACTTGGAAATGTTTCTTTATATTCAGAGTCATAGGTGGGTCCCCACACAGAGGGAGAGGACCCAGGGCTGTGCTGATGCACAGGTGTGACACCAGCTCAGCTCCTGGCAGCACAGAGTTGTGGAATATCCTGAGTTGGAAGGGACTCACAAGGATCAGAAAGGCTGCCCCAGGTGCCAAGGTCCAGCCCCTGGCCCTGTATTTTGTGTGTTGTATTTGATCAGGGCATTGAGTGAGGACTCCTCCTGTTTTCCAAATAATCACAGGAGAAGCTGAGCTGGGAGGGACCCACAGGGATCAGAGTCCCAACAATCCCCAACAATCCCCAACAATCCCAGCCTGGGCATCCCTGAGGCTCTGGCAGCCTTGGGAATGTTCCCATTCCCTGGGGAGCCTGGGCAGTGCCCAACACCCTCTGGGGGAAGAACCTTTCCCAAAAAATCCAACCTAACCCTCCCCTGGCACAACTTTATTCATCCTTCCTTATCCAAAAAATACCATTCAGCTGCTACATCGCTGTATCGAGGGGGGGACTTTGAGTCTTCCCAATTGCTCTGCTCCAGTTCCAAATGATGGATTATTAAACCTGAACTTATTTCCTCACTGTACCACAAGTGGCAAACCCAGAACTGCTGCAGTACCTGGTGATTATTGCCAAGGAAACAAAGATTTTTCAGTCAAGCCTGAATCCCTCCCCTCTCTGCCCCTGTGACATCGTGCCCAGCACCACAGGGACATCTCTGTTTGTCCTGGTCCTAAATCCACCCTGCCCTGCTCAGGGGCTGATCTTTGTGCAGGGAAAGGTCAGATGAGTGTGGGAGACACGAAATTAGGGGGACATAAGCCAGAAGATCACCAGAAATCCCAATTTAGTGCTCCCCCTTCCCAGCTGAGATGTTGGCAGGGTGTAACAGGAGCAGGGCGAGGTCTGATGTGTGTTCCACTTGCAGCTACAAATGTATAAATGCCAGAACAGGAAACAAAAACACACTGTGATGGGTTTTTTGTGTGTTTAATGGTTCTGATGCTACTGCCAGCTTCAACTTCTGCTTTTGTGATTGTTCATTTCCTTTAATAATTCATTACATCACCCAATCTTATGTTGTTAGTAATAAATATTAAATACCCAAGCTGTGATGCATGAATTAGATATTTTCTATTTTATGAAAGGGGCCTTGTATTAGAGTTAAATGTCAATTAAATGAGGGATGTAAAAAATGATGCAGTGCTACTGTGAGTGAATGGAGCCTGGTTTCCTGTGGAGCTGTGGCTTACACTGAATTTTGAGTGTAAGGAAATGTGGGTGCATCTGGGTGCAGATTCTCTGATGTCTATTGAGGACTGAGCTTGGTGGCAAGAGGAGATGAACAAAGAGACCCTGACCCCATTTTAATGAAAATTCCAGGAGCTTCATGTCCTAAATTTCTTCTAAACTCAGAAAAAAACTTGTTCACGTTCCACATTAACCAGGTGCTGCAGGTGGATGTTGACAAACTGATGAAGAACCAATATCTCACAGAATAATATTTTCTGTGCTAAAGTTCATTGCTAATTCAGCTCTGATTTGAAAATCCTCTACTTTTAGATGCACGTTCTGTGTGATTTTGTAGAAAATCCCCAAAATCCTGAAGTCCTGCCCTTGTGTGTGGCAGCAGAAGGGTGCCAGGCACAGTGTGACAGCTCATCCAAGGAAATCATATCCAGTCCTTGCCCTGACTTACATCCCAAACCATCTCATTAACGTGAAAAAAAAATATGAACAAGCTTAAAAGTTAATTTTGTTCATAAAACCCAGGAGTGGTCCCGAAATTACCTTTAAATGCAATTTCCCCAATGGTCTGCACACTGATACAAACAACTCAGTGACTCCGGGGTGGTTTGAGGGCCCTGTGAGACAGTGATGGATTTGATTTGGCTCCTTGGCTTGTGAGGTGGCATTTGAGCATCTCAGCCAGTCTGATAATATCTTTTAATAATCCTGACACAACTCCACAGGCAGCTGGGCTCACACACAACCTTGGCTTGGCTTTGGAGCACTGGGATCTGTCAAAAGAAAAACCCCAAAACCATGATAAAATAGAACACAAGAAAGTAGCACACTGAGTCTTTTGAATTTTCTTGAGATTCCAGATTTTGTTGTAAAAAAATCACCTGGAAAAGTGAATGATCAACCTCAGTTTGCTAATGAAACATTTCTAATATAGAAATTATTAGGCAGCAGAGGTGAGAATTGGTTGAAACATATTCAGCTTGCTGTAGAAGAGAAAAATCACAATGGGAACCTTTAAATATTAAAAGTAGAGCAGCATTTCTGTTACAATTCCTCTGCCAGGAGTCTTTTTTTATTTCGGTTTTTCTATTGTGGCCCAGGAAATTGTGGATTCTCCATCCCTGGAAGTGTCCAAGGCCAGGCTGGACAGGGCTTGGGGCCACCTGGGTGGTGAGAGGTGTCCCTGCCATGGCAGGAGTGGGATGAGCTTTAGGGTCCCGTCCAACCCAAGCCATCCTGGGATTCCATGCTGTTTGTTTTTCCCCAGGGTGGTGTTCCTGGAGGATGGCAGCCTCAGGATCTCCAACATCTCCAAGGTGGATGCCGGGGTTTACACCTGCGTAGCCACAAACCAGTTTGGAACTGCCAGAAACTCAGGGAACCTGATTGTGAAAGGTATTTCAGTGTTTCCTTCTTTTGTGGAACGAGATGAGCCTTCAAGACCCTTCCAACCCAAGGTTCTCTGATTTTTTAACTCTTTTTTTTTTTAATGTCCTTGTTTTCAGTAATATCAGAATGGTTGCAGTGCAACCTCCTCCTCCTTAACTTTGCATCTGGCAAAAATCTTTTTAATATTCACCTTTTGACAGAGCAATTAACACTGATTCAGCTCAAAGTGTGACCTGAGGAGTGAAAAAACCAAGAACTTCAGGGTTTCAGCAGCTCTGACTTCATTAAGTTCTGCCCCCTTTCACATGCCCCATACATTGTGGCAAAATGGGAAAATCCCATTAAAACATGAAAAAAAAAATCCTTTTCCTTGACATTTATGAAGTTTATTAAAACACCGAGTAACAACATGGTATAAAAATGATCTTGTTTGCAGGGAACATTTGTTTTTGTTTCCCCTCTGGAGAAGTTTGGGCTGTTCAATTATAGGCCTCATTGCTTCAGCATTATTTTCAACTGAAATGTCAGAACTTGGGAAAGCATAGCTAATGTGCAAATTAAGTTTATTGCTGCTCATTGAGTTGTTTATTCTTTGTGGGAGAAGTCTTTATTACACCTCCAGCACTCACATCTCCCCTCTCTCCTCCTCTGGAATGGGATTTGCCATATAATGCATGTTTGCTGTTGCTAAGCAAGATAGATGGATAAGGCAGAACCAAGAGCTTTTAAGAAGCTTTTAAAAGTATTTGAGGTGGAAGTTTTGAAGGCAAGCCCATAAAACAAGTTAAAAAATATCCCCCATGTGAACATTCTGCATTAGTGGGGATCAGGGGGATACAAAAAGAGGTGCAAGTGGATGGGAATACCATAATAAATTAATTTACTTTTTGTTATCGCTATTAAAAACACACCCCATGCCCAAATCCAGTGTAATTCCCAAAAGGACAGTTTTCAGTATTTATTTGGTGAAGGTAAACAGGTTCAGGCCAATAATGAAGGAGATTTCTTATGATAAGAGCAGTGTGCAAGGCCAGGTGGGACAGGGCTTGGAGCAGCCTGGGATGTCACCCAAGGAAGGTGTCCCTGCCCATGGCAGGGGTGGCACTGGATGGGCTTTAAGGTCTTTTCCAACCCAAACCTTTCCAGAATCCTGTGATTTAAGAATCACTTCAGTTCTGGAGCTAAACTGTGACGAGCATTGAACCAACCCATCTTGTGCACATTTCCTTCTCCTCCTCTCACATTATTTTCAGATCACATTAATGTTGTTGAAGAGATTCTGCTCTCATTTTCTACGTGTGTCTAAATTCTCACCACTTTATAACACTTGCATGCACAAAAGCTTTATTCAAGGGAATTGCTTACTACAAAGTGGTTGTTATCTCTAATCTGTCTGCCAGTCATATCAACAAAAGTGAAGCCATATAAACCCATTTCTTTCCCCTTCAGCGAGCTGATACTTCCCTTCATAAGAGCTGCGAGTTTGGGTCTCGATGTAATGGGTTAAAAATGATCAAATAAATAATTTTCCTGCCTGAGATCAACTTTGAAGCTGTAACTTGAGCAGTGCTGTGGATTAAAGCACCACTGACTTTAATACAGATTAAGGATGTCGATGTCTAAAGTGAGTGGAGATGAGCAGCAGTTTTGCTTTTGCTGCAGTTTTTGGCCAGGAGAATTCTCCAAGTTTGTAGAACCACAGGCACATTTTTAAGAGAGGTCTGTACCTGTTGACTGAAATAATAATTATTGATTATGGGCTTTATGAGGTAATATAATTTAAGGTGTTCCTAATATAAATATAAACTAATTTAGGGCATTCCTCTCACTCTCAGGGACACAACATGGTCGTGGGGCTGGTGCTGCCATAGGAGTTGTCTAAAATCATTGCTGTATTAGAGAGAATTCCCTTTATTACAGAACATTTGGGCCAATTTGAAATCATTTCCCAAATGGTACAAACCTCCCTCAATAACTGCACTCTTTATAAGCATTTTCATTAAAAAGATCTCACTTTTTTGTCTCCTCAGAAAGGACTGTCATCACTATCCCACCCTCTGACACAGATGCAACAGTTGGAGAGAGCATTGTCCTGCCATGCCAGGTGTCCCACGACCCCTCCCTGGACGTGGTGTTCTCGTGGTCATTCAATGGCCAGAGAATTGATTTGGGCAGAGGAATCCATCACTTTGAAAGGATTGGAAGGGTGAGCTTCCCAAACTCCTTAATGAAACTCTTTGCCACAGTCTTTGCCCGACACGAATGTTTATCATAATTCCTCCCTCGCTGTTTGTGTGCCTGGCAAATCACTGTTTCTTTACAAGGGCTGCAGCCATTTATTTTTCATCCCTAAATTTCATAAAGGCGCTTGAGTTATTTGTGAAACCATAATAAAAATGTCCCCATGAAAGAAACTGATGATAGCTATGAACATTTTAATTTAAAAGCTGAATTTTTTATTAATATTGAGCAATTTATAAAAATGCCCAGTATGGAAAGCATGTTGTGAGTGATTAGTTTACCTTTTTTTTTTTTCTTTTTTTTTTTTGGTATCTCTCCAGGAATCTGCTGGGGATTTGATGATAAGAAATATTCAGCTGCATCATTCTGGGAAATACGTGTGCATGGTGCAAACTTCTTTAGACAGTCAATCTGCAACAGCAGATATAATTGTGAGAGGTATGTAAGGGACACACACATCTCTTCTAGAGGAATTAGGAATTCTTAACATCACCTCTTGTTTAAATGATTCCTAGGATGTCAATTCAACATCTCAATAGTGAAATGTTTTCTCTCTTTTACTCTTGGCCCCAAAATTGTGGCCAGCATGATCCTGGTGTCCAGCCAACCCGGGGGAACCTCTGCAGTTCTGCCCTGGTCTCTTTGGCAAAAATTTTGGGCCACACAGATCAGAGAGAAATCCTCCAATCTCAGCAGTGTTTTTATTTCCTTCAAGCATCTCTAGGTCACTGTGCAGGCTGGGAAAATCAAAAGACCTCATTCTTTTCCCCTATTTGGAGATAATATGAAATAATATTTCCTAACTCAGCTTTTTACTACCAGCAGTGAGGAAATGCTGTCATGGGAGCAGATCTATAAACCCTAGGAGAAATCAGAAATCTGTGTACTGCACCATCCTGAATTCTTTCTGAACCTCAGCTTTGATTGAATTCAGTAGGAATTCTCAGAACGTTCAATGGTTCAACAAAAGACAACATTGGGCGCCTTTCTCTGTCAGACACAAAAAAGAAATCATTCTTTGTTTGTACTTTTCATGTTAGCGACACCAAGACATTAATTTTCCTGACTCATAAAAATGTAATCCAGGCATGGAGCCATCATTTAGGGATTGTGCAGCTTTTATGACACTGCAGCTTCATGAATAATTCCTCTGACTTGAGAAAGTGAGGATTGCCCAACCCATTCCAGCGGTGAATCTTCTCTTCCCAATACCTTCCTCTTAAAATGCTGATCGTGTCAGGCCCCCCAGGTCCACCAGAAGATGTTAAAGTTGAACATGTTTCTAGCACCACTGCTGGCTTATCCTGGAAGCCTGGAGTAGATAACAACAGCCCAGTGCAGATCTACAGTGTCCAGACCAGGACTCCCTTCTCGGTGGGATGGCAGGCGGTCGCCACAGGTGAGCAACTCGGGAGTTGCCTTGGATTTTTTAGTTTTTGTCTACCATTAATTAGCTCCAAAATCCACTGCTGGTGTCGTGTTTGCCTTCAGCTCCCGAGGTCATTAATGGCAGGACTCACCAGGCCACCGTGGTGGATTTAAGCCCCTGGGTTGAGTACGAGTTCCGCGTGGTCGCCAGCAACAGCGTTGGGATCGGGGAGCCGAGCAGGCCCTCAGCTCTGCTGAAAACCAAGGCAGCAGGTAAGGCCCTGCTTTCTGCCAGGCTTTTCCAGCTCTCAGCTCTGGGAATCTCACTGCAGCAGAGCCTCTCGCTCCTACAGGGTTGTTGACCCAATTCCATAGGCAGGGAACCAAAGTGTTCCACAAGAACGCGTCCCTGGGTGGGACTTGGAGCAGCCTGGGACAGTGGAAGTGTCCCTGCCCCTGGCAGGGGTGGCACTGCAGGGCTTTAAGGTCCTTCCAACCCAAACCATTCCCTGATAAAAGCTGGAGTTAACCCATGTTCCTCCCCTTGATGTGTCCCAACAAACCTTTCACTCGAGCAATTGGGGAGATCAATTGTTCTCCCAATTAAATCCAAGTTTTTCCCCTGCTCAGGGACTTGCACATGAATTGATAATTCCACTCTCTGAATATCCCTTGGCTGCAGAGGTGTTTGATATCTGAGTATCAGGGGGAACGGGATAATTTTAACTTTGGACATTGGAGGAAATAAATGACAGCATCCAAAGCCCAGAGAAACCAGCAGCTTCTACTGGCTCCAGAGTGGAATCTTTTCTGTCTGTCTGTCTGACCTTCACTCATTTATCTTCTGGGACTTAGAACCTCATGGGAAGCTGTCTCATTCTTGGGTGACCAACACTGTCAGTTCTTTGACCTGCTCAGTTTGGTACAATTTATTTGCAGCCCAAACCTTTGGCTTGTTTTATGTTCCTCCCAGCCCTCTGCTTATCAACCCTCTCCCACCTATAAAATCAGTATTTATAGGATGGAAGGCAGTAAAATGGAAGCAGCTTTTACAATCCACTTTCTCTTCTCTGTTTATCTCATTTGCCAAGCTCCAAAGTTTGGCAAGCTGCATTTCAGGACAGAACTCAAAATACAGTATTGTACATTATACAGAAGCAAATACATTTCTTATAGAATGTGGAATCCATTTGTTTCTGGAAATAGAATCCTGGAATAGTTAGTGACCTTAAAGACCATCTGGTTCTAACCCCTAGCACCTTCCAGAGGAGGTCAGATTTTTAAATTCCCAGCACAGTATCTCAAATAAATATTCTCTATTACATGATTGATCATGAAGACCAAATTAATCTTGAGAAGGTTTTTGTTTGCTGTTACCACCATGGGGCTTTGTAAAGTGGGATATTCAAAACTAGACAGGCAGTGAAAGCTTTCATCTTTTAAAGCTTTTATTTATTTATTTATTAGAGGGATTCACAAGACTGGGGCGACAAGGAGACAGAAACAATAAAATTATTGTTATTTATCATGGCAATAACACAAGGAAGATTATTTCCTTGCAGTGTAGCTCTGTCTGAAGTTTAACAAAAGGGACAGAAAGACTCACTTCAGTTTTGTGTTGCTTAACTCCTTCACTACTGTGAATTCCTGTCTCAAAACATTACAGAACAGTGGGAAAATAACAACTCATCCTAATTTTTTAATCACAATAGGAATCTGAAATCAACAGGGCAGTGAGGACAACAAACACCAGGAAAGGGTGAATTTGAGCTCTGCTGTTGTAATAACTATTTTGCCAGCTGAAATCTGAGCATTAGTAGATTTTTGGATGCAAATGAGCCACTGCTCATTTCATTAAAATGGAGCTGAGAATTAATTGAGCCTCTGTTGGTGCACTCAGCTGTAAATTTTCATCTGTTTCTCAACTCTGACCCAGTTGAGGCTCTGCTGTGCCGCAGCACAAAATTTTCCCCGTGCAAATATAGGAAGTACCAAACACATTGAACACATGAGCTAATTGAGCATCACTCGCTTCATGAAACAGTGAAAGACCAGGCTTGCAAGTTTGTTTTGCCGTTTCCATGCAGTTCTTGTCAGCCTGAGATTATTTGCCTCTGATGTGCCCAAAGCCATTGCTGGGTGACAAAAATGAGCAGCTCTGCAAAACCCCCCAGAGGAGCCCAGGCTGTTTGCACTTGCACTCGCTCCTATGGCTGCATAGAAAAATTATCCTGAAATTCCCCCCACTTTCTAGAGGATGAAATCAGATAAATATTTAAATGTGGACTAGAATCTGGAAATGATAAGGGGTTGACATCAATTTCTGTGATCTTTAGGCTCTGTTGGTTTTATTGCCACGCCTGGAGCTGGGTTAGTTGCTTTTGTCAATGGGAAGGACAAGCAGATATGGCAAAACTTGCCTGAAATCTCTGAAAAAAGCTTCTGAGATGTAAATATCTCACCCATTTCTCACCCTCCACATCAGCTTTTCAGACAGTGAGAGCTGAATGAAGACAGTGACAAAATAATCTTTAAATTTCTGAAGGTAGGGTTTGAAGATGGCACCACTGAATGTCTGGGAGAGGGTCCCTGTCTCTGTCTTTAGCAGAGATGTCTCTTCTCTGATACTTCTCCAGCAGCTGAAAAGGAACATGATATCATAGAACCACAGAATGGTGTGGGTTGGAAGGCTCCTTAAAGAAGAAATATAAAGCAAGAGGCAGGAAATTCTGATATTTCCTTTGCCTCTCCACTGTGAGCCCCTTCAACCTCAACAGAGTTCCCTGATCTCAGTCCTCTTTCTCTGCTGCCACACACCTGTGGAATGCTGGAGAAATCCAACTCTGATCAACCAACTTTTGGGCACCTACAGTCTTGGGAGGAGGAGAAAAGCAAATTGTGAGTTTTGAATTTGCTAAGAAAAGCAGACAACCAATTAAAAAAATTAATATATTGCTCCAACAACATGTTTACTGAACAAATGCATAATTAGTAAATCAGTAGTGTTGCAGCTACAGTCTGAATGGAACATCATTTTGCCAATTAGTTGATGAGGCATAATAATGTCAGATACTTGATGCTCCTAGTTCTTTAATTAATTTTTTGAACCAGGGTACTCATGTATCAAATGCATCTATGGCTTCAGCCTTAGAAAACGTGTAAACATCATTTCAGTTCGTTTCAAACAGGCTGCTGTGCAAAATAATCCCTGTTGCACCTGTTGGGAGGTGCAATGGCTGCAGGTGAGGTAGGAAATGCTCTGGTCACCCACCTGGACAGGCCCCAGGACCATGGAGCCCAACTTTTGGCTGATCACAGCTTTGTGCAGGACTGGACACAGCACTTGAGGTGTGGCCTCAGCAGTGCCCAGTGCAGAGGGACAAGCGCTGCCCTGGTCCTGTGGCCACACCATTGCTGACCCAGGCCAGGTGACCTTGGCCTTCTTGCCCACCTGGGCACACCTGGCCTCACCTTCAGCTGCTCTCACCAGCACCCTCAGGTCTCTTTTTGCTGGGTCACTTCCCAGCCACTCTTCCCCC
>VYXF01010938.1:73214-106540 GCA_013397295.1 Polioptila caerulea
TCCTTTTCCTTTTCCTTTTCCTTTTCCTTTTCCTTTCCCTTTCCCTTTTCCTTTCCCTTTCCCTTTCCCTTTTCCTTTTCCTTTTCCTTTTCCTTTTCCTTTTCCTTTTCCTTTTCCTTTTCCTTTTCCTTTTCCTTTTCCTTTTCCTTTTCCTTTTCCTTTTCCTTTTCCTCCTCCTCCTCTTCCTCTTATTTTTCCCTCTTCTTTTCCCCTTACAAATACAAACATATACCCACAAAATATACCAATATTTCATATAGATTTTAGAAATACTTGCATGGATAAGGCTCAGCTCAGGACAGCAACAATGCCAAGTGTTACCTAAACATGACAATAACATCAGCACCTCAATAAACTTAAGCAGATATTTGGGATTTCTATTATTCTTGACAGCATTGATTACAAGGAATTAATTGAGGAAATAATCTGCCAGTCTTAGACCTGGAACTGCTTGGTTTTGCTTGCAGATATTCCTATGGATTTGGGAAAGTGCTCTTACCCCTTATTCCAGTTTCTGGATGAAAAGAAACCCAGATAATTTTGCTTTGCAAATCCTGCTGAGGTATTTTATCAGCCCCCATCATGAGTTAAGATGGTTTTAAGCTTCTATGTCAAAAAGCTTTGGACAAGGCCATAATTCACCCATTTCTGAGTGATTTCAAACCTCTTCAGAGCAGACAACCAGTGAAGTATTTGACATCCTTTGCCTCTTGTGACCATTTTGTTATCCAATTCCTTATATAAAATATTTCCTGAAAGCAACAAAGAGCTTTCAAGCCATACTTAAATAAATTTGCAGTTTGGTGTATGTGAGAATAGATAAATGTCTTCATAATGAAATGAATCCTTTCCAACACTGACAGTGTGGCTGATGGAAGGACATCCCTGAATATGCACCTGGAAGCTCCACCAACACCTCAACCCTACCAGAGGGATGGATTAAAGTTCTCCAAAGCCATGAGCATAATATGAAACAGCAGAGCCCAACAATGCCTTAAGTTTGAGCTTTTATATTTTTTAGATTCTGTGCTGTTTTTGTGGATAGTTCTGAGCTTCATGTTAAGTGTTGGTAAGTTCTCTTCATGGAGTAGGGAGACAAAACAATTCCTGCTCCAGCTCAGCACCAAGGACAACTTTCAGGGCCAGGAACAAANCTGCTCCAGCTCAGCCTCCAGAAGGCCTCACTTCTGTGGGAAATGAAAGAAATTGTCACCAAATCAACTGTTCCTCCCAAGTGACATCGCTCAGTCACCGACTCATAGGTGGGAAGAGAAGGATCCCAGAGTTAAACAATTTAAAATCCGGGCTGGAATGTGTTCCTCCAAATCTCTCCTCATTTTTACCTCTGTTTCAATCCTCCTTTCCTGTGCCATCACCCAGCAGGGCCCAGGAGGACGAGATAAGGAACAGGAGAGAAGGTGTTGGCCTAAATCCGAGTTCAAAGGCGCAGTTCCACCCTCATATGTTCACACAGGATTCGCTTCCACTCACTTGTAGGCAAATTTTCAAAGTTCTCACACTTAGGCACAAAAAGCCTTTGAAAAAGCTGCTCTCAGCCTATTGTGCTGAGAATTTCTAAGATCCTACAATGTTTCATGGTGGATCACATGGAGACTTTCATGTGCAGCTCTTTGTCACCTGTCCTGGCTGATGGAAATCTCGGCTTCTGCAGTTTGCTCTCAGTTTTAACTTTTTCTGAGATCCAGACAGCAAAACATCCTCTAGGACATGGAAATACAGAGAGGAACAGCATTTTCCTTCCACAAAATCTCTCAAATATAACTTGAACTGTCAGACACTGTCAGTCTGTGCCTAATTTTGCAAATGAAGTCTCACAGTAAGAGGCTCTGTGCTATGAATAGATCTTTATTCTGACTAATACCAGAGCAATGATGGACTGGAAAATGTTTTTTTTTTCTCTTTAAGGTTTGAATCACCCAAGCATTTGCTTCTCCCATATCAGCAGCTCATTCAGCTACACCATGAAAATTAATATTCAGTTTCTCTTATTACTAATCATCATCTTTTTTTTTTTTTTTNAACAAACAGTTAATCATTGCAATATTCCCCTTTTTTTTTTTTTTTTTTTTTTTTTTTTTTAAAGCACCAAGCCAACCTCCAGCAAACATCGCCTGGAAGCTGACAAATTCCAAAATCTGCCTGAACTGGGAGCATGTGAAAACAATGGAGAATGAGTCTGAGGTGTTGGGCTACAAAGTAAGTGGTTTCTTTATATAATTATTCAGATATTTTGGTTACAATACAGGTATGGAGATTTGGTGGAAGGTGAGTGTTCCTTATCTGGAATACTGATTTTCCTGGATTTCTTTGGATGATTGGATGATGTTTGTACAAATATTCATTCAGAGTAGGACTTCTTTATCCCAACAGAGGGATTTTCTGTCCCAAATCCTGGATTTTTCTTGTCCCCTTGTAATCTTACTTACCTAAAGTTTCTTGCTTTCACATCTGCAGGGAAGGATTTTCACAAATATATAAGAAATAGAGAACATTCTTTTAAGCATTAAAGGCAGTCATAAACCACATTTAAAACATTCTCACTCTCTGGCAGTTCATAAATGTACCTTTAAAAAAGAAACTGGAAGATCCTCACACAAAGATCTATGTGAATAAAGCAAAAAGCACTCCCATAAATCTACTTTTAAAGGAAATTAAAATGTATTTTAAAGTTTGGTTGCAGTGCAGAATTCTTTGATCATCCTCAGGTTCTAGGAAACCACCTGCAGTGGTGCCCACCCCAAAATCCTGCAGGATTTATTCCTCTCTTTTAAATTGCTTTTAACACCCTGCAGGATGCTGAGAGTGCTCAGGAAACTTTGGGACAGAAGAAACTCTCAGTCCCCGCCCCCCAAAAAATCCATTAAAACTTAGAACTAAAGGAAATAACTCTTGTTTTCCAATCCCTTTCTGCTTAGATTCTGTACAGACAGAACAGGCACAGCAAAGCCCATATCCTGGAGACAAACAACACTTCAGCTGAACTTCTGGTCCCGTTTGAAGAAGATTATCTCATCGAGATAAGAACCGTCAGCGATGGTGGCGATGGCAGCAGCAGTGAGGAAATTAGGATTCCAAAAATATCGAGTAAGTGAGAGATTTTTTTTTTTTTTTTCTTCCCCTCTGAATGCTGTTGCATAAGAAGAAATCTGTGCCTCTAAGCACAACAGATTCCCAGCTTCCCCCTTGCCATAGGTGTCCTCCCTCCTGGTGCTTTTTGGGGCTGGCTCCCATAAATTTGATGCTCTCACGTTGGGTTTGGCTCCAAGCCTTATTTTTAGTGCAGGTCTCCACTATCCTGGAAGGACATAGGAATAAGATTTCTTGGGAAAGTCAAAATTGTCACTCTTAATGTGACCCTAAATCTGCTCTGGAGCTGCTGCTGGGACAGAGATCTCAGCCCTGTCCCATGGCTGGGGTGGGCTGGCCCAGGGTGCAACCTCTGCTCTCATAAATAATTTATTATTCATGGAAAAGGGAGCATTCTTGTATTTGTATATCATGGTCTGTTTTGCAACAAAGTAGTCAAAAACCCTCTGATAGAAAATCCTCACAGGAAAGGTGGAATGTTCATTCAAAACCCTACTCCATGAAATGGTCACTACAACTTAATAAAGAAATAGAAATAATATTTGTGGATAATGTTTCATCTTGAAAAGAGAACAGAGATTGCTGCTAAACTAAAATGCAAAGAAAAACTGATTTTGGCACAGCTTTACCTCTGTCTGTTTATATTTTTACAGGTTTAAGCTCTGGAGCAATGAAATTATCCCAAAGGAGAAACCATCCATTGACAGCTGGGATCCTGCTGTTGAGTTCTGTTCTTCTAATCCCTTTTCCTTGCTGGTTCCAGCAATGCTCTGTCGTGGACTTTTAAAGATCAAAAGTGTAGATTTTATCTTAATTCTTCACCAAAACCAACGTTCCTGAGAAAAAGCAGCACTGGGGAGGGGGAGGGAGGTAGAAGTGGTCTGTCATTAAGAAAATATTAGGGATCGATATTCCATGAATTTTTAAAAATAGGCTTGGAAATGAAAGCATAACTCAACATGCATTAATTAAATGGAGTGGTGCCAAACCTAATTTGGCACTCACATGTGGGTGGTCTCCATTTTTTTCCAAGTAGTTGTTATTGGACCAGCATTTGAATGGAATGTCAACCTGTGCAAGCTGATGCCACCGAGGGGAGAAGAGATTTAAAACTCTTGTGATGTGCATATCATTTATCTCACTTTCTTCAGTGTATCCTGTTAAAAAAACAAACACTTTCAATTAAATAAAAGCTATTTGTTTACTTTTGGCACCTGTCTGTATTAGAGGAGGCATCATAAAACACATTATTGGAGTGCCCTGTGCTGTTTTCTGCAGAAAAGGGGAACTTAAATAAAAGGAGGTTCCTATGGACCAACCCAAAGCCCAGTGAATTCCACAGAATTTCACTTTCAGTGGCATCAGCAGGCCTTGAACCAGAGCTGAAATATCAGCACCTTTTATACCATTAGACACTTCACATATTCTCCAATCCATTTTCAAGGACTTTTCCATGCAAACACCGTTCTGATCAACAAAACTTCCAGAGATACTGAACTTTTATTTGAGGGAAGACTGAAATCTATCTGTCATCAAGCAGGATCAGTTGGTCTCTCCTGATTTTGCTATTCCTTGCTGTGGCTTGAAAGCATAGATTCATCTGTGGGTTGGGTGTGAAGGTAAATGAGAAGGACATTGATTTTCATCGTCTTGAAATATAAATAAAAGCAGCTAATTAAGCCCTTCAATCTCCTGAGTCCCCAGAATGACAAATTAAACACCAGAGCTTGGCTTTCAAGTCAGGAGATGCAGCTCAACACTTGAAGCCACGCTCCTGCCAACTTGAACTACATCTGATAAAAGGTGGGTTTTGCCTGATGTCATTACTGGAAATCTTTTCTTCCTTCTCACTTTGCTCTGAAGTTTATTTCCTTTTCTCCACTGTCAGATCCACGTTGTGTCATCTTTGTAAACATTTAGAACTACAAGATAACCAAATACCCCAAATATTTTTTAAAAGGGGGCTGTTGGAATGGGAGTGAGGATGTATCAGCACATGAACACGTAAAAGAAGTTCAGCTGTTCATGGAAATCCCTCAAATAACCCATTAATCCATGTTTGTTATCCACTGGCATGGGAATGTGAATTGACAGAGGAAACCCCACAACTTTGGTACCTCCTCAGGCTCCCTGCCAAGCCAAACCTTGCCCTGATTCTCTGATTCCTCACAGAGCCCACAGGCTGGTCTGGCAGAAAATAAACTCCAAAATGATAAAATCATTGCAAAACCACACGAAGAGATCGATGTCCCAGCAAATAACTCTTCACAGGATCATGGAATGGGTTGGGTTGAAAGGCACAATAAAGATCTCTTACAGCTGGTGAGATTTAATAACCCCCACCCTGAATTCAATACAATATTTTATGGAGGTCACTGCTGGTTGGTTTTGGAAGAGTTTTCTGCACCATCCCTTCCCAGCAGGTGTCCAGCAGGACCTCTGCTCGCTCCCAGACCTTCTGTGCCCATCAAACCACAGGTACCTTCTATTTCCCTTCATTAAACTGAATCTGAAATTCTTACACTTCATCACATAAATGTAATTCTTTGCTAACTTTGCCCAAAACATCTTTTTAGTCAAGTAAAAAGAGATTTTCTGCAGAGCAGTTACAGCTCAGTAGAAGGTCTGAGAGATGCTTAATTACAGGGAGGCTCTGGAAATAAAATGTCACTTTGAGAAGTCTGTCCTCTGGGATTCCTGCAAAGTTCCTAATCACAGGAGTTATTAGGAAGAGGTTGAACACAGCTTTCAAAAGAGGAGAATGGTTGAGAAAGAAGTGAATGTGCTATTAAAAATCCTGATAATGCCTTAATGAAGTAAAAACATTTTTCTTTGTGGTGGAAGTAAACAATGAATCACTTTTTCAGATTTCTCCTCATTTTTGTGCAGCACTGTTGTTCTTTTCTCACTGTGGAAGATCAAAATGAGACTCTTTAACCTCGGCATTTCTCCATTTTGCCACTCCCATGGGAGCAGCCCTTTTTAAAAAAGGGACAGCTGAGGAATCCCAGGAATATCAGTGAATGTTCCCCTGCTGAATTCCCTGGGAGCTGGAGCTTCCAGAGTGAATATTCTGCCTCAGGAGCAGAACTAAGTGGCCAAAGGAGAAAAAAACTTTAAATCCAGCTCCTCCCATCCTCCCTAAATCACAGCAGAACTTGTGCAGGTTCATTTTCTCCTCTTCAGCTCCCCAGCCCTTTTTTTTTGCTGTTTCACCAGGACAAATTGAGTCTGAGCTGCCCAAAGCACTGAAAGTCCAGCTCCTTTTATGTGAAAATGTTATTAAAGCAGCTGATGTTGAAATGGAAAGAGTTCACATGGCTGGCAGCTTTCATTAAAAAGAAAAGAGAAAGGGTCAAAAAAGAATTTTGTCACTTAGAGTTGTAGGAAAAACTTTGGAAATAGGAACAGCACAAATCCCCTAAAACCAGAAGTTGAAATGAAAACAACAGAATAACTCTGCAGTGCTCCTGATTTTTAACAGCCAAGAACTTGAATTAAAACCCCCATTTAAAGGTGCCCAGTAAAGGGAATTTTGGGGCCAGACTTAGCAGATTTTAGAAAAAATCACAGACCAGCCAAAGTTTTCAGACAGCTGGAAAAATAATTCCTATTTTCTTTTGATAACCTAAGCAAAGTACCACAACATGAAAGAGACTCACAGTCAGGGATTTTCATTTTGAATTGAACACATCAACAAAATATTTCTCCATGAAAAAAGCAATTTTGAGCCTCTCCAAATGTTTCTGTTCACTCCAAGCACAATGCTTCTTGGTGATTTACGAGCATTTAAACTTTATTTAACATCTTCTCCGTTCTTTATAGGGCAATTTTTGAATAGGAATGCCAAGAAACGAAATAAAATAGCCCATGTGTGTTATTGTACCAGCCCCTAAATCAACATTATCCTGGAGAGCAGAAACTCCCTGTTTTCTGGGGGTCGTTGGAATGCAGCCCTAGTGACGCCTTGACACCGAGCTCTAAATCACAGCCATGAACAAATGTGTTGTAAATGTGCAAAATAGAATTTATTAATGTCTGCCTGTGCCTCAGTCGGGGAGATTTCCCCCAGTGATTTGCAGGGCCCACGTGGAGGAGGAGATTAATCTGCCCCTGGGGGTTTGGGGGCTCACTGGGGTGCTGTGGGTGGTGCCAGGGGATCCTGGCTCCCTCTCTGCCCTCCCTCCATGGATTTTTGGCTGCTCAGGGAGCACCAAAGATGTGAGAACTTGAATAAACCGATGTTTTTGCTTTCTCTGCTCAGAAGATGCCAGAGCTCGGACAAACCAATGTGTTTGTCCCTCTCCAGCACTGATATTTCCAAGATACCATCCCTCAAAATTGCCCTGGGCGTGCCTGAGGGTTGCTGCATCTCAGTGTTCCCAAAAATGAGGCTTCAGGTGCCTTTGTAGGTGCAGCCACAATGGCATGGAAGCACAGAATCCCAGAATGGGTGGGGTTGGGAGGGACCTTGAAGCCCCCCCAGTGCCACCCCTGCCATGGCAGGGACACCTCCCACTGCCCCAGGCTGCTCCCAGCCCTGGCCTTGGGCACTGCCAGGGGTGTGCTGGCCTTGGGAATGAGTGGATTGAGGGCTGGTGGCAGCCCCAGAGTTATTCCCAGAGTTATTGGGATGAGCTATCCCAGGAACAGAGGCAGCAGGACTCCCCCTCTGTCTGTGCATTATTCCTGCCAAGGAGTGGCCCAGCCTCCCTCCACTCAGCTGAGTGATTTTCCATGTGCTCCTTCTGTTCCTGACTGAATTTATGGGAGGGATAACACCTCTAGGATGGCTCTGAACTGAAAATATAGAATAATGGCAAATGATGCATTCAGAAATATCCACCTAAAAATTTAAATAAGGTTCCACAGACTTTGCACAGAACGCCCCTGGCCAAATCCAAGTCTAGGTAAGGATTTGACATTTCTCTCACTCTGACCATTATCTAATCTAAAAACTGGAGGAGAGGGTGGGGAATCAGCACTATTAAAATAGCCTGTATAAAATCTTCCTTGGAGAAATTTACCGTGAGGAAAAGGTCAGTTGGACATTTTGACAGCACAGTACAATGAGGGCCTCTAAATAGCTTCAATCATTCAGGCTTTTTTATTAGGAACTTCTTTTGTCAGTTCCTAGCACTAAATACTTGAAAATAGGTCTGCCATAGCAATTAAAATGTCATATTAATCATACATTGTTTCTTTACCTAACCTATTTTATAGACACCAATATATTTCAGTACTGAAAAGCAGCCACTAATGTTTGTCATCTTTATGGAATGAACTGGAGTCATTCTGAAATGCTGAGGGATCCCAGAAGAGCAAAAGTTTTTTTGGTTTTAATGTGTTTAATAAGATAAATGGAATTGTTGCACTTGAGCCATCACGTCCTAACAGTTGCTGTTTCCAGATTGCCCTCAGTGAAGTGTCCAACACACACTTTCCTCATTCATGTCCCTGTTTTCTCCTTGGGCTGGTTTTCTGGTCACACTCCAGTCACATCCCTCTGCTCCAACCACTCTGCTGCCATGGGTCCCCTCTCCTCAGGAACAATCCAGTTTTTCCCTAATAAACCATCCAAAGGCTCTGCCAGTAGCCTTGCATTGGGTTCCTGTTATGGCAAGAAGTAAAATTAAAACAGAGGTGCTCGAACGCAGGGCTTTGTAAAAAATGGAGATGTCTGGAGAGGCCAAACGTCCCACAGCTCTGGGGGCAGGTGAAGGAGCAGCTTTCCCTTCTCTCTGCACCACTTGCTGTTCTTAGAATCACAGAAACAGGAATCATGGAAATCATGGAATGGTTGGGCTGGGAAGCACCCTAAATCCCACCCAGTGCCAGCCCTGCCATGGCAGGGACACCTCCCACTGTCCCAGGCTGCTCCCAGCCCTGTCCAGCCTGGCCTGGGGCACTGCCAGGGATCCAGGGGCAAACAGAAATTCTCTGGACACCCTGTGCCAGGGCCTGCCCACCCTGCTCACCCTGAAATCCCCATTTCCTGGCAAATCTGAGCAAAGGGATCTTTTCTGGAGCTCTCCCTGCAGTGGTCTGTGGGAGCACTGCTACCATGATTTAATTACAATATTCTGCAGCCCAGAGATTTTAAAGAGATACAGCACAAATCTTCCCCGGGTCCCAGTGCCCTGAGCAGATCCAAAGCCTGTGCAGTTTGAGTGGTTTTAGAATTCATTTGAAAGCCTTCTTACACCAGCTCAATTTATCCACAGAGATCAGCAGTTTACATCGTATTGATTAATGCAGTTATTGATTTATTCTGCAATTGTACTGGCCAGGTTTATACAGCACTGGAAAGTGCTATTTTCCAGGAGTGATTGACTTCTTTCTTTATTGACTAAAATGAGCTGATAAAAATCATCCACTGGTTGAGCTAGAAGTACTTTTTTTGTATTTCAGCTTCCAGCAGAGAAAAGTAGGAGACAAACACTCTGCAGAGCAGAGGAAAGAGGTTCCAAGGCTTGACCCCTCTGGAATTACCCTGCCTGGGCTAAGCCCAGCCCCAGCCTTAGCCAGGTGAGGAGCAGGAAGGCTGGGTGGTAAAAAGGCAGCAGGCATTTGGAGTTGGAGGATTAACCTGCTCTTCCTTCTTCTCACCTCAATGCCTGCTCGTGTTTTCTGGAGGGTTCTGCTGCTCCTAAAGCTGAGGTCCCTGTCCCCCTGCCCAGATGTGAGAGCCTCAGGTGGAAGCTCCTAGGAAGGGCTCAAGGAGCGCCCCCAAAGGATGGATTGGGGCTTTTGCTGCTGGTTTTGGGGAGGTGCTGTCTGCAGCCGGAGATTTTTGTAGCACCTCGTGGCTTTGCAGTGCAATAAAGTGAATCAAACAGCCACTGATCCTGGCTGTTCCAAGGCTTTCCCAGTTTGAAGGAAGAGCCCTGTGCTCCTGAAACATTTGGCTGTTAATCAGCTCTGAGCTGGGCTCCTGGTGGAACTGCTCCTTCAGGCCAAGGAAATTCCATTTTTTTACAAGTACTAGTGTTGTATCCTCCCCCCAGCCCTTCAAATATCCCTGCTCCCTGTCTAGAGGGTGAAACATTTTCATTTCATGTCATCTGTGCTGCTTTCAGTTTACAAGTCAGTGCTGCTCTATTCACATTTTAATAGATATATTTATATATTTGTATATTTGCATTGTCTAGTGAAATACGTAAAACAAAATTGGTACAGATGGATAAAGATCTCCTGTAGAAAACATCCATGGAAACACACACTGCTGCAGTTCAGAATTACTCTCTGACAGAAAAGTTCTTCCAGACCATTTAATTTCACAAGGCTTTTAAAATTTCCCCTAAATTCTAATTTGTAAAATAAACCTTTTCTCCTGTTTAATATGCACACTCCTCTCTCCCAATATCCAAGCATCACGAGTTAGAAGAGAGACTTGCCCTCTGTTGTTGTAATTTTGGTAAAAAGAGAAGTTTATTCCATCAAGCAATGGATTTAAGGCAGGGAATAGTCTGGGGTTCTGGATTTACATTCCCAGTGCTCTGCCCAGGAGGAATTTCTGTCCCCAAGGAACGAATGCACAGCTCTGCATTGGCCCACACAGGGGGGTGAGTGCACCTAGGGAAAGGAAATTCAGAATAAAAGTATAAAATTAAAATAGAAGTTGGTAAAGAAGTGATCTGTCAGATATATTTATGCAATACAGATACCTGCAAACTCAGAAATGTGGATATACACATGAGGAGCAGGAAACAGAGAGCTGTGTAAAGAAAACAGCACCACATTTCTGATTTTCCCTCACTGCCTGAGAAAGGGAATCACAGGAGGGATCCTGCACCAGCAGGCAGAGTAAAACACAGACATTGCAGAATAATTTCTCTAATTCAGCTCTGGCAGCACATTGCTGAGCAGGAGCTCCCAATCATTCCTCTGCATTAGGAGATGTGTGTTCCTTCCTCCAGCCACTGCGAGATTTCCTCCATAAACACATCCTGCCATAAATACAGCCCTGGCTCTCTCACTTATTGGTTGTTGCAGGAAATAAAATAACAACATACCTTGCACTTTAAAATCTTGTTTATAAAACATCTCCATAAACTCACTCAAAGAAACATCTGAAATAAAATCATGGCCGTGGCTCCCCATCATGCCAGCCCTACAAATTGATTATTTTCTTTAAATTAAAGCCATCAACTACAACAGGGCTGCCTTGTGGCACTTCACAACTTTCAGTAAAATAAGCCTGCCAGGATTTATTGATTCATGGGCACTCTGGGCTGTGCTGGTGCCTGCCTGGGCATCTCAGAAAATTAAAGAGCCCAGCCCAAATTACGCCTTTGGGTTTTCATCACTGTGATATCCACTGGCTGACAAGGCTTACAGCAGCATTCCAGGGGGGCAGGATGCTGACTGTGTATCCACTGGTACCCTTTGATTGGATACTAAAAAATGAGGGGTTTTTCCTCCATCAAAACCACATTTTCTTCTGTTTTTTCCCTTGGAATACATCTATTTCTGCAGGGAACAGGGGCTGCCAAATCCTTCTCACCAGATTTCCCCAGATCTGTGTTTTCCAGAGCTGTTTAAGCCAAAAAAGGCACCAAAATGCTCTTGGTGTGATGCTGTGGTTGTGCTTTGTCCCTCAGGATTTTTGGGCTCTGGACTTGTCCCCCAGGATGGGAAGGATCCAGGAGTAACCTCCTCCAAAACATTCTTTGCTCTGGGAGCCAAAATTTGGCTGATTGCCCTGAGCTGTTGTTCCCTCCCTCTACACGACAACTGTTGAGTGGAAATAATTTGAAATTAGAGAATGAAATTAGTTTGCAAAATACCCACAAATATCTGCTACATAATTTTTTAATTCTTTAATGGATGAGAAGAAGTGATTAATTCAAGCTTTGCTTTGCAGATGATCTCTCAGGCCTCACAGCATACGTGCACAGTCAATATTTTGCAAATGTTTTGATTAATAAATCTTTATATAGCCCACTGCAACTTTGTAGATCTAAATTGATGCTTGCACTCTGCATACTGATTTTCCCTGCATGGTTTCCTGACTCAGGCTCGTTAGTCCAAAGGAAAGAAAAACAAAATAAACACTGCAGAGCATAAAATATTTCACTTTCACCTCCTAAGGTATAAAACTCTTTGGAAGCCGCTGTGTTCTAGGCAGAAGGTGCCACCACTGCATCAGGCAGCTGTCCCCACCTCCAACCAACATCCAGCATCATCCCTGGAATTTTTTCTGGGCTGTCAGCTGCTCCCACAGGAAGAAAAAATAAAAGAAGGTGGGGATCAATCTCTTCTCTCAGGGAACAACAGAGGACAAGAAATGGCCCCAAGCTGCACCAGGGGAGGGCCAGGCTGGGCACCAGCAGGAATTTCCCCATGGAAAGGCTGGTCAGGCACTGGCAGGGGCTGCCCAGGGAGGTTTGGAGTGCCCATCCCTGGAGGTGTCCAGGGAATGCCTGGATGTGGCCCCGAGTGCTCAAGGACTGGGCACAGGTGGGACTCGATGGCCCTGGGGGGCTTTTCCAGCCTCGGTGATCCTGGGATTCTCTGCACACTCCCAGGTTAAAGCAGCTCACCGCTGATGCTGGAGCAGAAGTTTGTTCTTGCTTTGCTCTTTGCTTTGAGTTTTGTTTAATGCCACAAGCCCTGAGTTATTCACAGGCTGGCTGGAAAAACTCCCAAATAACCCAGGAGCACGAGGGCCCCGTGGGCTGAGCCCAGCCTGGGGGGATCTGGGCTCCTGATGCCATCCCCTCCAGCAGGGCTGCACCAACCCAACAGCTCCCAGCCCACCTGGGCACTGGCAGAGCTGCACTGAGATAAACCCCAGGACTGCAGTGAAATTCCTTAGTGCATGGTCAGGGTCAAGGCAGAGTGGGAGCTTTGTGCTCCTGCTGGGGACAGAAACCCAGCCCTGAATCTCTTTGGCAAAGCCCTAGCACTCACAGGAGATGTAAAAGACAAAATGAATTAAATAAAACAGGAAATTAAAAGGGTTTGATTTGGTTTCTGATGCACAACAGGGTCACTGGAAGCCACTTTTACTTCACACGTGCTTCCCACAGCCTCTGATTCCCTTCACTTCCTTTCCTGATCACATTTTCAGTCCCCTCGTGCAGCTCACCTCTTGTCCTGGCACTTCTGCAAACATTCCTGCAGATCCTTACGAGCCCTCAGTCTGTGATCCAAGGAACCTGAGGGACAGGGAAAGTGGGTGCTGGCATTGAGCTGCAAGAGGGCTTCACTGTGGATCCCTGGTCTTTCCAATTTTTCTCAATAAAAGATTTAGCAACTCCTCTTCTTCCTCCAGACTGAACTTTGGAATCACACCCAGTGATTCTCCAAAGTTTTATCTTTTCCTGAGATTGGATTATGGAAATGCAAGAGACACTTTAATTCTACACTTAAAACATCCCCAAAAGATTGAAGCACGCTCAGGCTACGCTCATCCTGCAAAAGGAACCATTTTTTACAAAGAAACCCCCATAAAAGCACTCAAGTGCCAGAGAGGATGCTCAGTATCATTTTTTTAATAGTAATGGAGAAGATTAATGAGAAAAAATGTGGACCCCAGCATTATAACTCTTGCAGCAGATATTATCATTATGTGCATTTCACATTATCACTAATTTTGTATTCAGCATGCCAGGACCATTAATTCAGATCCAGTCTGCAGCTGAATGAGGCAGATTGCTTAAGAAAATAAACGTCTCTATTACTTTTTATAGTGTTGAAATTAATTTACAGTTCCAGTTTGTGAGAACTAAAATTGAGAATTAAAACTATATTTGGTACCTGAGATTTCTCAGAGATTAGCATTCACGAGGCAGTAAAAATATTAACTACTTTAAATAATGCTTGCAATATTTCCAGGGTTATGAAGCATCTTCTCTTAGCTCATTTTAATTTATTTAGCATCCGTCTCTCTAAGCATATTCACACCACTGGAAGATTAGAACGAGATCATTGCATTAAGAGAAATACTATTTACAATGATGTGTAGTATCTATTTCCAGGGGCTTGGGAAGGCATGAAAATAAAGATTTTGATGATGTCTTTAGGGGCTCTCCCACTGCCTGTGTTTCTTTTGCAAGAAAAGTCGAAGTTGAGGAGAATTTCTGAGGCAAAGTGGCATCGAGTCAGGAGTGGAGTAAATAAAACCTTTATGGGAAAAAGGGAGCTCGATAAAACACACAAAGAGTTGTTAGTTCTGGATTTGTCTCTGATAATCCAAAGTGTAGAAGAGGAAATGGGGGAACTGGAGTCCCCAGGCTGAGCCATGGACACTCTAAAATTATGGGAGTGTGGCTTTGTTTGGGTCGGAAGGGACATTAAATCCCACCCAGTGCCACCCCAGCCTGGCCTTGGGCACTGCCAGGGATCCAGGGGCAGCCCCAGCTGCTCTGGGCACCCTGTGCCAGCCCTGCCCACCCTCACAGGGAGGAATTCCTCCCCAATGTCCCATCTAAACCCACTGTCTGTCAGTGTGAAGCCATTCCCTGGCTCCTGTCCCTCCATTCCTTATAAATTGTCTCTCTCCATCTTTCTTGTAGCTCCTTCAGATCCTGCAAGGCCACCCTGAGCACACCCCAGAGCTTCTCCTGTGCAGCTGAACAATCCCAGCCTTTCCTAATTGGAGGGGCTCTCCATCCATGATTTTCTGGTTGTTGTTTCAGTCTCCTCCAAGAATTCACACCCCTCTTTGGCTGTCAGGGCTGTGCTGCTCCATCCAGCAAGCACCGCACTGTCACTGAACACACCCCTTTATTTCTGGGTGAAAGCATTAAAAAAATCACAATGACTACCTAAAACAGGCAATAATTTTGATGTTTGGACACGTGAGGCTTTTTAAACCTTCAGTGTGAACCCCAGCCCTCAATCTTGCCTGTCAGAAATCCCCCTGAAATGAATGAAGGGCTGAGCTCCTTAAACAAGTGGCTGGTACAAGCAGCTGAAGCTGAAAGAAAACCATCAAATTTCATAAGAAAATTGGATGAGTTGGCCACAGTGTCATTGGAGGATTAGGATCTCAGTCAATAACATCTGTTCTAATATGTCCCTTGCAGAAGGAAGAAAATAGGATTTAAATTTAAATCCATAGATTGAACAAGAGGCAGAGTGGCAGATTCAGAGCTAACAAGGTGCAATACTTCCTGTGAGGCTTTGGTAAATTCTGGTTTGATTTGGATATTTGATGATAAAATAAAATAACAGCCTGATTGTAGCTGTCTGCAGAAGCTCTGAGCAGCTGATCCAACCTTTTCCTGGATTCTTAAACTTTGAGTTTGATCTGAGAGGTGCAGGTGGAATAATTGGAAGGATGTTTGGGGAGGGAACTGTGACAAAAATCTCCAATCACCATGAGGACCACATGTGATGGGAAATTATTTTGCAGATCTCCTGCAGTGACAATTTAAAAAAAAAAAAAAAAAGAAAATCATTGCTTGACCATTCTTCCATATAAACATCCTTTCCTTTGGGTACCATTGCAGAAGAGATGATGTTCCCAAAGACGTTTTCGTTGCTTACATTGATAGTAATTTTTATTATTTCAAATTGGAGGGGTTCCTATCAGGGATTTTAGGAGGAAAACACCTCAAGCTGAGATTCTAACAGCTGAGTTCAGACTCTGAAGCACAGAAATGGCACTGCCTCAAGTTTTCATTAAAAATAAAAGAAAAAAGAAAAGGAAATATACTGTTCTTAATTCTGAAGGCTGAGCCCCAAATGCCTGAGTGTCATTTTATGAAAATCTCCCTTACAAGGAGTGAGTCTCCAGTGTTCCATGGCAGTGCCTTTGCAATAATGGTTTCAAATGGAAACATTTATTTTTCCCTGGTTTTTAGTAGCTACGGGAGAAGCAGGGGGCTAATTACCAATGCTGAGCTGCAAGGGTCAGATGGAGAGGAAAAAATAAAACTAAATGTTTCTGAAAATAGGTGAAGGATCCTGCTGTGGCAAATTTGGATGATGTAGCCTGATGCAGTGTGTTTTTTACCCTGTAGTCTATAAGTTATAGCAGATTTGGTGGGTTTTAAGTTGGAACTGGCGACTGCTTGTAAAGTGACACAATCAGACCTGGGAAAAATAAGTTATTAAAATACTGAAGGGTGATTTTTCGCATTCAAAACAATGAATATTTAAGTTTGAATATACATAACATCAGCAGCTGAGAATGCAGAGGTCTCTTCAGCACAGAAATCAGCAATTCAGCAGCAGTGACACACCTTCAATGCTCTTCTTGCAGGTGGGTTGGCTGCTGTGAGAGGAGTATCCAAAATGGTCATGCAAAGAAGAAAAGACCCACTTCAAAATTATTTTCTCACTCGGTTCTGCTTCCATGTCATCCTAAGATCCTGGCAGAGGAAACTACGTGGGGCTTCTCCCTGTCCTTTGAAGGTGGCCTCGTTGTCACATCGCTGTCACACAAAAAGGGCAAAATGGAAAGAAAAAAGCCCAGATTTATGGGTGAGTCAGAGCCGTGTGCCCTGAAAAACAGAGGTAGAGAATCGCTGAGAAGGAATGTGGGATGTTGAAGATGACAGGAGCCCAAGCCTGGCCTGGGCTGAGACCACCAGCACTGCTGCCAGTGGGAGATCCGGCAGAAAACCCAAATGTGCCTGATTAGGTGGGTTCTGACAGAGCCCAGGACAGCAGCAGGGACCAACCCAGCCATGGCAGGACATCCAAAAGCCTGGTTAGCCCTTCCCTGTTTCCTTTAGCAGGTGGCCTTTGGCTCCAGCTTGCCCTGGGAACCCTTCCCGTGCCAGGGTGAGCTGCCAACGCTGGCACACAAAGCCTGCCAGGCAGTCGTGGATATCTCATTTTATCACCTTGCAGAAAGCTTTGGGAGCCTGCCAGACTCCACAATGAAAGAGTTAAGCCCCTGCAGGAGCACCCTCTGTCCTCCCAACCAGGGATCTGCTCTTCTCCATGGGTGTCACGGCAAGATCCATCTCAGCAGACACCAGAAAGCCACGGGCAATTACTGAGCAGAGCACTGGTGCCATAAATGAGATTAAACACCCACCCACATGTACCAAACCAAAGCAAATGAAAAAGTGGAGGAAATCAGCCCTCAGGACACTCTGGAATACAGATTATTTTTTGTTCTTCCTGTCTGGAAAGCACTGAGTAAAAGGTCTCCTTCGTTCTGATCAGTTCAGATGTAGCATCTCGCTGCAGCCAGAGAAAGGCAGGCACTAAGAAGTTCTCAGAAGAAATAAAGAAGTTGAGAAAATCATTTTATTGCCTGACAGAAGGGGAGGCTGCCTTAATTTTGTTGTCACTGGGAGTCTAAATGTATAAGGACAGCTGCTGTGCTCAAGCAACAATGCAATCAGTTAATGCTTTCAGCAGGGAGACATTAGCTGCTTCTGCCTCCTGCCAGGCAGGGAGAAACAAAGTTTACCAAAAAAAGGGAAAAAAGGAAACTTTTAGACATTTTTTCCTATTTTTTCCCCCTGCTTTTTTGGGCAAAGGGAGAGTGAGGCCCACAGCAGAGCAGGGAGTGCTCTCCAGGAGGTTCCCCTTACCCCATCCTGGTGGTTGGTGCTCTGAATGCGCCTTGTCCATCACCTTTTCTGCAGCAAAGCCACAAAATGACAAATATTAAACAGCACGTGACAAGAAACAGAGAGGGGGTCATCAAAGCTACTCTCGTTATTGACCCCAAATGATCAACCAGCAGAATGTTGACTGAGATTTCAAATGAAGCCACAAAACCAGGAAGAATTTGCCCTACATAGAGCCAGAATTGGCGTCAACAAAATGGAGACATTTGCTATTTTTACATCCCCAATTTGAAGTGAAGGTAAAGGAGAACAAACGAGGAACTAAAACTCTGTGTAAACTCAATGATGTGTTTCTGCCTTGGAGCTGGAATAAGGAACTCCTGCTGAAGGAACAATTCACATGTGTTACCTGTAAAAAGTTTGGAGGTGATAAAAAGGAGAATCAAAGGAGTCTTACCATGGAATAAAGATGAGGAAAAGGAAGAAGGGAGAAGGGAGAAGGGAGAGGAAAAGGAAAAGGAAAAGGAAAAGGAAAAGGAAAAGGAAAAGGAAAAGGAAAAGGAAAAGGAAAAGGAAAAGGAAAAGGAAAAGGAAAAGGAAAAGGAAAAGGAAAAGGAAAAGGAAAAGGAAAAGGAAAAGGAAAAGGAAAAGGAAAAGGAAAAGGAAAAGGAAAAGGAAAAGGAAAAGGAAAAGGAAAAGGAAAAGGAAAAGGAAAAGGAAAAGGAAAAGGAAAAGGAAAAGGAAAAGGAAAAGGAAAAGGAAAAGGAAAAGGAAAAGGAAAAGGAAAAGGAAAAGGAAAAGGAAAAGGAAAAGGAAAAGGAAAAGGAAAAGGAAAAGGAAAAGGAAAAGGAAAAGGAAAAGGAAAAGGAAAAGGAAAAGGAAAAGGAAAAGGAAAAGGAAAAGGAAAAGGANGAGGAAGGAAGGAAGGAAGGAAGGAAGGAAGGAAGGAAGGAGCTGGGATTTTGAGGACCTCCATTCCATTTTCTGTGCTTTTTCACAATCCAGTTAAAACTTGACTCAGAAACTGAAGACCTCAGGTCACTCCTAAACCCAGATCTCAGGAAAAAAACATTTAAAGAATTCGGTTTTATAGGCAAATCAAGCGAGTGGAATTTGAGTCTTTCAGTCAGCAAGTCTGAAACATAATGAGAACACTGGAATAAGAGAGGCAGAGACAATATTGCCTTAAAGGAAACAGGAGAATGTGGATTTTGTAACTTGAATGCTCTCAGGCCATCACTAGCTGAAATGAAAGTTTTTACCCTAGGTAGCTCTAAGATCCAATCTTGATCTTATTAGTAATTATTACATGTTGAAAATTTAAATATTTCATATAGAAGAGATTAAAAGATTGCAAGAGAAACTGAATAATCTCCCCAGACTTCAGAAAGCATAAAGGCCAAACCCATCCTGAAAGGAAAAGAACATAAAACTCTGTTGTTAATTAAATCCCTTATTTATCACATTTTTCTTAATTTTAAATATTTATTAATAAAGGATTTAAATAAGGAATGGCAGATTAATCCTTTCTTTGGGACCAGTGATTATTTGAAGGTGTACTGAAAGCAGCAGAGAGAATGCCAGGCAGGCTGGACAGAAAGCACAGCTCAGTTTAGATATTAATCTGCAAAAATGGATTATAAAAGCCAGGGTTAGACACTTTCACCAGGATTTTATTCAGTCTGGGGAACAGCACAGACAAAGAATCCACTGATGTCAAATAGCTCAGAGAAACCACCAGGGAGGGAGATGGAAAACAAACCTCAAATCATTTGAAAAGATTAAACACTGCCATAAAGTAATTTAACTAGTTGTACTTTTTGTTGTTTTGGGGACATCTTCAGAGCTGTTTTATCTTTCTCTTGCTTTGCTCCCCAGCCCCCATGGAAAGGGCTCGGAGAGTGGCCATGAGAGCCCCAGGAAAGGCACCACCACATCAAATAAAAGCTCATACATCTCATCTCTAAACTCTCTTGTTAATTAAAAGACAAACATCAGAGCCTGGCTATGTTTCCAGTTAAAAAAAAATAAATAAATAAAAAAGGGAGAAAGTTTTTCATGGTTTCAATGACAACCAGATCAGGTTTCTCATAATATTGATCAGACATCAAGTGCAAGAGGGGGAGATGGCAGGTGGGGCTCAGGGAAGAAATGAGTGAGGACTCTAAGCAAAAACACTCCTTGGACATTGCTCTGCTGATAAAATTCAGTAAAATGACCTTTGAAAAATGGAATTCTTATATTGCAATTATGATCATCATCATCATAACTTACACAAATTTTTGTCAAAGGTGCTTCATGCCCTCGGTGTTTTTAACAACTTAATCCAAAGAGGGTCTGGCTTGATCCAGGCTGTTGGACAAGAGGTTCATGATGAGCAGGCTGGAGAAGATTGGCTTAGAGAGGTCTAAAATGAGCTGTCAAACCCTTGCCTTGAGTGCTCTGGAGAGGATTCTGAAGTCACTGAGCCCTAAATATATCAGGGGAAAAAAATGGAGCTAAATGAAGACACAAATAAAGGAAATTGAGAGATTATCTTAGCTTTGTAGATAATAGAATAACAAAGATATTTCTATGGCAATCGAGAAAATATGGCCAAGATTGAAAAAAATTAACTGATCAAGCAGAAAATACAGCTGCTTACTGTGAACAGCAGACATTAGATCTGATGGAAAAATCTTCTCTAGAATTCTTCTTTCTCAGGAATGAAGCCGACGCACCATTTTGTCATTTTGATAATCCACCTTCTCATGATGCCACTGTGCTCCAAATGAGATAATATAACCACCTCCCCCTCTTTGAAATTATTGTGTCACGTTGTGAACAGTTCAGGAGGTGCCACAGGTGAGGGAACTGTAAACATGCCAGTGGTAAATGAAAGGCAATCAATTTATTTTAATTAACTTAAGCTTTTTCTTATTTTTTGTGAGTGCAATGTGATATCATGATTTAAGATGATGTTCTAAACAGAAATTATCAGCAAGGCCTCTTGCAGGCTGTTTATAAAGTCTCTTGCTGTTGCTGCAGGTGAATTAAATAAACATTTTTCAGGAAGCTTTGTGCAGAATTTGTTTTTAAACAGAGCCCTGAAGAGAAGCAACCTCTCAGACAGAGTCTGCTCCAAAGGTCAAGTGATTCCTGGGGAAAGGAACTGCAGGGTTGCAGGAAATCTTGGCCACTTTTTCTGTTCCAAAAATGTTATTTATATGCTAAAAAAGCAAATCATGAACAGAAATTATCCTCCCATTCTAGAAAATCTGCCAGATGTTATCAGGCATTCCTATCACCTTCCAAAAAAAAAAATAAATAAAGAGGGAGAAATAAGAAGAGTGTTTTGAACACAGATGGGGATGTACAGTGAAAAATGCTGAGAAAATTTTAAAAAAATCACTTTCCATAAACATTTCAGCCTTGTTTGATGCTTCCCTAAGAGATTTTATTCCGATGCCTCTCCTTGAATTGCATCTTTAGCAGAGAGTTGATGAGGCTGCAGAGGTTCAACCATTGCATTCTTCCTTTAACCTCTGCCTACAATTCCCTTTGTGGGGGATCTACACTCAGATGATAGAAAAAAAAAAAAATCTTCCTTTCTTCAGAGCTGATTTATTTTGTTGGCAATTTCATTTCTTCTATCTCTACAAAACAACGAGGCTTTCCCTTCCTTCAAATCAGAGCTAAGGAATACACAAATGAGAAGATGTGCCAACTTCAGCTTCTCTCCTCTGAGCTCCTTTGAAATCATTTCCCTTGAACTTCCATCTTTAAAACAGCAGATGACTTTAAACAACCCTCAGAACTCTCTAGAGGCATCTGTAAAATGTTTTCTCCCAGGAAATCAAAGGCAGGGGACCTTTGCTTCTCAAATCCTATGATAAATAAGGAACTCTGACTTAGAATATATATATATATAAACATAGGAGTCATGTTAAAATCTTGTCATGCTGTAGAAAGTCGTACTTGACTTGCAGTTTGGAGAGGATTTCAGGGTCTGCTTCAAAGCCTGTTTATTTTCCCAGCCTTGCCAGAAAAAAGGCTCTGAGGGGAGGTTTTGTGTATGGGAGAGCAGCATCTCCCGGGGTGGTTCAAGTGGGAATGTTGAGATGTTGATCTGGCTGCTGACCCCCTGTCCCTGATAACTGCTCTGGGTTAATCATCCCCAGCAAGGAAATGGATCATCCACTGAGAGTTAAGTGTCAGAGTTAAAGCCAAGCTAAAGCTTGGTCTGGGATTGAAAATATTTGGGGAATTCTCACCCTCCGTTAGAGCTCACTGGTGTTGCTGAAGAGCTGACCTCAAAATTAATTAAAATAAAAATAAAAAAGGGGGTTTAGTAAAGAATTTGAGGGGGATGAATCCCACCACATTTGAGAAAAAAGGTAGAGAAAGAACAAGAAATTCAGGATTCCCAAAAGAGCACCAGCCAGACCATAAAGGGAACACTCAGCACTCTGCTCCACCTTCACAGATAAATTCAAATTATTCACAAAGTTTATGCTGATTTGTTTCTGCCTCACCCTTGGTAAGAATCCTTGTCCTGCATGAAAAACTAAATGAACGCTACTTAAAGTTTTGCCTTCTTGATTGGCATTTTCTATGAGACAGTAAATGAAATTTATGCTAATCTGATACATAGATTCTTCCCTGAACCATTAAAGGGGAGGAGGGGCTACACAGTGCAATAGTTTAAATAATTATGGCTGTCACTCACAATTATTCAATCTGTTGTATATTAAGAACCAAGTTACAACCAGAAATTATCCTCCAGTTCCAGAAAATCTCACAGATGTTGTTGTGCTGATCAAAGTTCTTAAAATGTTGGATATTCGATTCAAGCTCTCCAGGAATGGAATATCAGAAGAAGCTAAAAGTGGAATCTTTAAGTTTGAAATGGTTGGCTTTGTTTTCATATTTTCCCAATAAGGTGCAACATGGAACTAGAAAGGACAGAGTATTTAATGCTCCTATAAATAAGATCTCATAGAATCCTCCATAAATTTTCAGGAAAACTTTGGCAGCTAATGACACCCAGGTGACAAAGCTGCTCTGCCACTTCCAGGCTTGGCTGTACACATTTTATATGGATTCATACATATATATATAAAATCAGGTGACCTCCAACTGACACCCTCTACAGCATATCACTGGACTGGAGAGCATCTTGTTCACCTCTATTTTCATTCCAACTCAGTTAAAAAATCAATAACTTTTGGTGTGAATAGAATCCTTTCTCTGATATAGGTGGCATTATCAGTAAAAACATGTGGCTTTTTGAGTGATGTGACAGGTCCTTTGAAATGCAAAGGGAAGACCAAGTTATTAAAGCTCATTTTTTTCTGCTCAAGTATTTTTAGGTTGCGCTTGCCTTTGATTTCCAGCGCTGAAGTAACAATATGGGCATCACAATAAAGGTCACAGGCAAGAACGGACAAAAATCAGGTGTGAAAGTGTACCCTGGCAGATCCTCCAGTTCCCAACCCATGAATCCCAAACAGGGATCTCTGGAGACTGCCAGGCAGAGATCTCAGCATGTCTCCAGGTTCTCAGCCCATGAATCCCAAACAGGGACCTCTGGAGAGTGCCAGGCAGAGATTTCTGCAGATCCCCTGGTTCCCAACCCATCAATCCCAAACAGGGACCTCTGGGGAGAGGCAGGCAGAGATTTCTTCAGATCCTCCAGTTCCCAACCCACCAATCCCCAGCAGTGACCTCTGGAGAGTGCCAGGCAGAGACCTCAGCATCCCAATCCCTGCCTCCCGTTCTCTGCAGGGAGGATGGCTCGCTCTGATGACAATTGCTTGTGTAAATAAGGCTCAGCCCAGCTCTCAGGCTCAAATTTTTGTGCTGAAGGTAAGTCAGAGGATGGATTTCTGCAGTGCTTTGCAGCATTATGGTAATGCATGAATTTTAAAGAATGGCAGGAGATGGGGAATGGAAATGGGGCTGATGCCAGCACAGAATTCCCAGGTCTGAGGTGCTTCCCAGCCAGTGCCTCTGCTGAAGCAGCTCTAATGCTGCTCTGGGTAGCCAAAAGCAGTTTTGAGCCAATTTTTTCATCTGAATCCACTGGGAGGAGTGGGCTAATGGGAAAGGAGACAATATCCTGAAATGGATGTGAGGGGATGCACTTCCAGCTGGTGGGAAAGGCTGAACCAGAGCTGCAAAACTCCACCGAGCACTGCCCTGGGTGATGCAGAGCTGCACAGAGATCTCAGTCCTTTGGAGATGGATTGAAGCTTTGGAGGGGAATGAGGAAGCAATGAGGTGTCTGGGTATAATACTGCAGATTTTGTTGGGATTTAAGCAAGCCGCTGCACTCCACAGTGGCCACGTTTTGCATGTCAGCTCTCAAAATTTGCAGCTAAATCTTTGTTCTCTGACATTTAGCATCACTCTGCTTCGGCAAAGGTTGTTGCTTTTTTTCCCTGTGCCTTCCTGACCTGTCTTGAAAGTCAGCACTGCCATCAGTCTGGGCTGACACACAGAAAATAGTGACATATCGACTTTTACAAGGGGTGCCACAACATGAATAGATGAGGACTTGTCTAGCTTGGATTTTCCATATGAAAGGAAGTGTCAACAAAACAGAGGAAAGTCCCCATACTTCACCCAGTTAATGAATCCCCCTTGTCCGTGTACATGCATAATTCAATGCTCCATGGAATGCATCTCCTGAGAGAAAAGAGGTGAACTAAATTAAAACTTTTAACCCAAAATTTCAATTTATTTTCTTTTAACATGAAAGCTCATTTCTTAAAATTCTGAAGGAATGAAGTTAATTGGTTTGAGCTGTGTGCTGCTCTGGAAGGGGAGACTTGAGATGAATCACAACAATTTGCATTTTCTTGAAAAGTCAAAGTGTTTCTTCTCAGAGCTTCTTAGGGTTTTAAAAATCATGAATTGTCCTGCTCCTGCCACTCTCTTGGAAGCACAGGATAAATGAGGTGGGATGAGGCTTCAGGAAGTCTCAAACCCAACCTTGGGCTCAAAGAAGGTCAGCCAAGAGCTCTGACAAGTTTATCCTGCACTTCTCTGCACAGCATTTTGTTTCTTACAAAAAGGAGGAATTTCTTATCACACATTATCCATAATTTAGGAGTCCCTTCATATTCTCCAGCAGTCACTGAACACAATCCTGGGTGGAACAGATGACCACACAAAAATCCTGTTGGGACAAAGGGGTGACTCCACACTCACCTGCTGGGCAACCCCTCACCCAGGAGGCTCCTCTGAGGAAAAAATTCCAGGTGAACATTCCTAGGAAAAATAACTGCCCCATCCTGATGGCCACAAGCTTTAGAATTCTAAATAAAATGGCTCATTGGGACTGTTTCAAATTTAAAACTTTTTAAAAAGTTTACAAACTTCAGCTAAAATCAGCAGAGGTGTCCTGAGTTTGTCGTGCAGAACCAGGAAATTTCTAGAAAAGTCTCTTTGTTCTTTCTCAGCTGGTTTCTAGTCCTACAGAGCCACTCAGGGCTGTCATACCCTGAACAAATCCAAAGTGAGAGCACTAATTGACTTCAGCTGATTAACAACTGACAAGTGCTCAGTGGTGCACTCAGCAGAGCCGGCGCTGGCTCCAAAATTTCAAATGCTCAAATCTACCAGAGCTGTCACCAACTGGAATTTTTCTCTGGCAGCTCCAATGCAGAGGTCAAAAAGGGAACCAGCAGAGCAGCGTGAGGAACAGCTCAGTTTTGCTGCACAGTTGATTTCTGGCCTCTGGGAACACATTTCCTGCAGTGCCCACAGACAAATTTTCCTAACAGCACATATTAATTCCATAGCTGATCCCAGCCATACCATATGCGAGTTGTTTCCTTTCAGGAGTTATCATGCATGGAATTATTTATTATTGTATGGAAGTGTTCTAATGAAATAATGGCTGTCTCAATGCCCTAAAGCTGTAGGGTCATTTAAATGCAACTGTCAGATGAAAAGAAAAGCCACACGCTGCTTGTAAAGCTGCAGGACTTGTTAGATTAACATTTCAGCCTTCTAAAGTAAGTAGATTTGAGAAATGAATCCAATATAGAAAATTGGATGTTGAGAACAGCATAGTTGAGTATTTATGAAATGTCACTTCCCCCTCAGAAATACAGACAAGTGGAGGGAATATTTGCTTTCTTATCCCATTTCTGAGGATGGGTTTGACACCAAGTAGAGCAGAACTGCTGCAGCTCAGTGGGAAAATAAAGCTGGGGGACATTTCTGTGCTGTACCAGCACTGCAGCAACAGAATCTCAGAATCACAGGATCCTTAGGGTTGGATAAGACCCCAAGATCATGAAATCCAAGATTTGGCCTATACCCCAATGCCCACTAAGCCATATTTGAAGTGCCATATTTTTTTAACAACCCAGGGATGGTGACCCTGGCATGAGCTGAGGCTGTTTTTCCCCATTCCCTGGGAGCAGAGCCTGAGCCCACCTGGCAGAACTCAACCCCACCCTGCTGCCAGGGAGTTGTGCAGAGCCCGAGGGGGCCCCCTGAGTCTCCTTTTCTGGAGGCTGAGCCCCTTTCCAGCTCCCTCAGCCATTCCTCCTTCTCCAGACCCTTCCCCTGTTCCACTGCTCTTCTCTGGACATCCATTAGACCACTGCAGATCCACCAGTTTTAATTCAGGAAGAAAAAAATAATTCTTCCTAGGTGTAAGAAGTTGGAAAAATGCTGATAGAGGTTACAAAAGGAGTTTCTACCAAGCAGCTCCTAGGCCAGGGGCAGTGCTGTAAGTGCCTGAAGGTGGAGGCACTAAACATAGTCCAAAACCTTGGAATATTATCATGACCACAGATTTCTCTGCTAACCCCAAGCAGTGATTGCTAGGAACAAGCCATGATTTAATTTGCCATTAAAAAAAGGAAAAAAAAAAAAAGAAAAAAGAAAAAAATAAAGAAAACTTAAAAAATATATTTTTGTTTCCATTGTACAAGCACAAATCCACCTGAAAATTCCTCACTATTCCAGTTCCACAGGAAGCTGGCTGGTAACTACTTACAAGCTTCATTTCCATACAAAAGCAAACTGGGAACAGCAGTCAGTGGTTTCCTGTTAATAAACAAACACACAAGACAAGATCAATTAGTCAAAATGATGTGACTCATTTGTCATTTACAGATGAGCTCAACCACACGAGGATTGTGCTCTTGTCATCCAAGGATTTGGCCTTGTTCTGCTCACAGCTCTTGAAAAAAGACTTTCAAAATCAAAAACTCAATGATCTGTGCACCCACTGAGCCCTGATAGAAAGAATCAAGGGTTTGGCTGCTCGCTGTCTATCTTATGTATTTTCCTTCATCAGAAATAGCTGCATTACTCATCTCCACATTGTCCACATCCCTGAGAGAAATTCCAAATCATCCCTCAGCAATTCCCCTCTCTCTGATCTCTCTGGCACCTCTAGAAGAAGAAAAGCAATAAAATGAACACCTTGAAGTGGTGGGTGAAGCACTAAAGTGCATCAGCACCTTCAGGATCCATCACAGTTTGGTCTGATTAAACCATGGCAATCAGCAAAATCTCCCTTTGGATTGTCTTCCTGATACCTGCAAATCTGGGATTTAAGGGGCTTCAGCCAGCAGCATCCAAACAGGTTTGGCCAAAAAACAAGGTTTGAACTTATATTAATGGAGCAGGAAAAGAGCAGGATCAGGATCCTGCCCAGGTGGGTGAACAAACAGAAATTAAATAAATTCATTTGTTGGCATGTGAGGCAGCACAGGCACAGATTTGACCTTGGAATACTATCCTTGATGTCCTCCACATCCATGGAATAGAAAATAAGGGGAAACCACAGGGTCACACCCTCAGCATTTATGGTGGTTTGAATATTATTAGTAGTATTAGCATTATTCTTGAGGAATTAACCTTTTTTTTTTCCAATCCTGCAAAGACACAGACCCCAAACACATCCATTTCCACTTTCTCCCCTGTCTCCCAGGGTCAGAGGGAGAACAGAAATTTCATTTCCCAAAAGTCAGAATTTCACATGCTGGAAAACCTGACACATTTTTCAGGAAATCTTCACGAATGCCCTAAATCTTTAGAAAACATGAAATGCACAGAATCCTGCTGTCCGTGGCTTTCTGCCGCCCCGGGCTGTGGTTCTGGGATGTCATTAAACCACAGAATCCCAGGACAGCTTGCACAGGAGCCTCAGAGTCTGGCAAGCAATTCCCTCAGAGCTGAAAGCTTCAGTGCCATCAGCCCGAGGCTCCCTGCTAATGGAGAGAGCGGAATTGCAAATGCAGCGCGGGTCAGGGGAAGGCGAGTTTGCTCAGAGCCTCCCTGCATTCCTCCTCAGCTTCCTCCAAAGTTTTCAGAGCAGCCAGAAGACAAAGGCACAAATTGCAAGGTCAAGCTTTAAAGGCCATCTTGTGTCTGAGTTCCAGCCAAGAAGGGGCTGGGCGGTGCTGTAGGAACGTGTTTGGGGGAGCCCTTAGGGGGGCATCACCTCTGTTCCCTGTTCCTGAACCACCTGTAGGTACAGTCAGCCATTCCTACAGAATTCCAAGAGCCATGGACAGCCCCATCCTAAGCAGGAGTGTTTAATCTGCCCAGCTCATCGCCCTTGGAAATCAAATCAAAGTCCTGTTCATGTGGAGGAGTTTAGAGAAAACCTCCTGTTGGTGTTTACAGACTAAAGAGCAGAACTTAATTATAGACGACAGCCTGACTAAGGGCATTATATAATGAAGGAAAGACATTTATAGAGCCCTTCTTACTACTCCAACAGTAAGAACTTGATGATAGAGAAAATTTAAAAGGCCAGAAATTGCTTCAGGAAGATGGAAAAACAAGTGAAAAATCAATACACTGAGATGTCCCCTGTTCCACTTGCTTCGTGCTCCCTAACAACAGGAACAAGGTTCTCTCACTGTCACATCTCGAGCAGGATGACAGCAAACAAGGCAGAAATTTCACTTCAGGACCCACCTTGAATTATACAAGGATTAAAAAAATTCATTTTATCTCCTTAGCAACACTCGCCAACCACATAGAGCCATTAATGGCATAATTGCTCAACCACCACAACACACTTTGTTGGCTTTGAGATATCAAAGAAAGAACAGGAATCCCTGCTAACAGCATCTAGCAGTGGATTAATTAAACAGAAATGGGAGAAAAACCCAGCTGAAACCACAGAGAAAGCAGTTGGGGTATGGTATTTATTGTGATTATTCCCATTCCTCTTTTATTGGGGATTCCAGGTACAAGTACCTGTCAGAGAAATCCCTGACCTTATCCAACCACATTTTCACCTTTTCCCTGATAACACAGAGCTCTTTCCTACAGCCAAGTTGTGAATTAAAGAAAAGTGATGAAACAGCAATTAGGGCAGGATCATTCATTCTGGCAGTGAGTGACACGAAAATGTAAAAGAAAACCCCATACCAGCTGTGGTATAATGAAGATAATTAGGATATTATCCACAATATTCATATCTTTGAATCCCTTTAATACAATGAAATGGCTGGATTTAGGTTTGGGTGAGCTCTGCTGGCTTCAGGAAGTGTTGGCAGCAAATGAAGAAAGTTCAATTCTTGGTCTTGTTAGAGGGTTCATTTGTGAGCCTGGGCTGATCCCTGCAGGCTGGACCCCATCAGCAGCTCTTGCCTCCCTGCTGACACCAGGAGAAACCCAGGGAATTATCCAGAAGTGCCTAAATTATCTTTTGGGATAAGCCAACATGGAGATAAACCCCTTGAATTTGCCTCAAAATCTGGGAGCTCCTATGGTCATTGGGGTTTTCCTGTGGGATCTGGACTCTGTTCTCTCTTGTGGTGCTGAGGGAGATGCTTTATTCCACTACAGCTTCTCACTTCTCCTGGGTATTTGGTCCTTTAGGGAGGAGAGTTTTTCCAGGCCAGGCTTTGTTTCCATCTCTCTGTTTCCATCTCTCCTGCACTAGAGCTCCAGTCTCTTCTGTTCCATGATCCCAGCCCCTCCATGGCTGTAGTAACAGCGCCGGGAATTCAGGGACCATCTGTCCGAGTGTAACTCATTCCCTGCCCACTCAGCTCCACAGTCTGTCAAAAACAGCCAGCTCGGAAAAGGAAACCAGAAACCTCCACTACTGAAAGTGCTCGAATTAACTGGATCTCCTTGACAGAATTGGGTTGAGGAATGACTGCGCTGGGAAGATCTGGAGGGCAGAAATTTCTGCCATGGCAGCAGTGATGGACACTTGGGGTAGTCCAGAGACAGGGATGGTTCTTCCCTGGTGTTGGAACATCATCCTGACATTCCTGGGATCTGGGATGAGAATATTCCCTCGGGGAAGAACTGGGATGGTGAAAACTCTCTTTGCCCAGTCCTTCCATTTTCACGTTTCTCTGTAGCATGAAAAAAAAAGAGAACATTCGGCCTTCTGGATGTAGATTGAAAATTGTCCAAGCATTCTTACTTTGAGGCTCCAAGTCCAAAAAGATAAAACATGAAAGAGTTCCCTCCCTGCAATATTTGAAGGGATAATAACTGTTAACAGGAAAACAAAGCAAGGAAACAGGCAGATCCATCAACAGGGAGCCCAGATCAGAGATTTGAGCCAGCTCATTTTTCTATTTTTGAGAACAAATATTCAGGACTTTCAATACTTTCTGTTATAATGGGTATTCTCTTCATGCTTTTTTGCCTTGCTAGGGACATACAGCTTTCTTTCAGCTTTCATTTCCAATTTTATTAAAAAATAATTTATTTTTCCATTTTCTGTTCAACAATGTCAATCAGGTTTTGCAGTTCTGCTCCCTTGCTCTCATAATATACCCGGCAGCAGGAATTCCAGAAGTGCCCAAGCCCCACTGGCAGCTCCCAGTGGCAATGTTTGATCTGTTTCAGGTGGACTGAAAACTCATTTAAAATCAAAAAACCAAGAGACACCTGGAATGGAAACTTATTCATTCGGAGCTCTTTGAAACAATCCTCCAGTGGGTTTGAATAGACTGCAAACAGAAGATCCTGAGACATCCAAAGCTGTTTTCCATTTCCTGTGAGCCACATGACAGGATTACCCTGGAAAATCCTTTTTCCTAGGACAAATTCTGGTGCTCGGTGCCTACAGCTCCTTCCCTGCTGCAGCAGTGGCAGAGGTCCCCCACCTCACTCATCCCTTGCTCCCCCAAATTCCCAGTGGTTTCTGCATCCACAGGGGAGGAATTTTGACCCCCAAAATCATTGCCTGTGGCTGTGCTGAAAGGTTCAGCTGAAAACAAAAAGCCCATATCGCATTTAGGAATCGCAGACAGCTTTGGCTTGGAAAGGAAATTAAAATTCATTTATTTCAAACCCCCTACCCTGGACAATTTCCACTAACCCAGATTGCTCAAATCTCCCTCCAACCTCACCTTGAAGAGACAGACTCAGTCTGGAAATTGAGAAGTTTTGCTCTTTGATATTATCTAAACCCACCCACAGGAAAAAATCCCTCACATCCTTAATTTCTATGTCCTGTTGACCGAGTAAAGGTGAGGTTTGGGTGGAATCTGACCAGGCAATGCAAAGCACCTGTGGGTAAAAGAGCATTTTTGTCCAGCTGAAGCATCAGAATTCCTGGTCCTTCCTCCTCCCCACCTCGCCTGGTTCCTCACTCTCACTGGAACTTCAGGGCTGCACTGTAAATTGGATCAGTGAATGATCTGAGTTTAAAAAAAATAGAACCTGAAGGTTTGTTGTGCTCTGAGTTCCTTAATCCGGATAATTCCATCCGCCCTGCTCACAGCAAACCCCCAAACACTGGGATCTGCACCCTGGGGGCTGCAGCAGGGTGAGAGGCAGGGCAGGAGCCGAGGGGAAAGGCTGAGAGCAGCTTTGCTGATGGCAGAAATGTTTGTGCAGCTCCCCCTGCATTTTGAAGAGCCATTAAAGCCCCATGATCAATGCAGTTCTTAATTATTTGCACTTCAGTGCTTTATGCAGATAAACTCATCAGCACTTGAGACACTCCTGTCATCTGCTCACTTGGAAACTGGGGATTTGTGACTCTGGAGTTCTCTCTCACACTGAACCCACTGGCTTGTGAACAAGATTTGGTCTCCTCCTAAGGAAATCAGCTGCTGCTGGCCTTGGATGTTTCTGCAAGTTGGTTTTTGGCTGCTTACAGGTGTCAGTTTGGGTATCCATGGGGAGCTTTGCTTCATTTCCATCCCTGGCAGTGTCCAAGGCCAGGCTGGATGGGGCTTGGAGCAGCCTGGGGTGGTGGAAGGTGTCCCTGCCATGACAGGCATGGAAAAAGGGGATCTTTAAGGTCTTTTTCAACCCAACCCATTTTAAGATTCTCTGAATACATGCACGAATGAAAAATAATATTCCCTAGCAATCCTTGCTGTTTCATCAGTAAAATAAACTCTAGTTAAGACTTCTGGAAAAAGAAAGAATGGTGCTGCCGCCCAGTTTTCCTCCATACATGTGGATATCAACAGAAGTCATCCTCTCCCACAGAAGATTATCACACCAAACCAGAGGTAATTAAGTTATTTCTGCCATCCTGCTCTACACTGTGGTATCTCAGGTCACAGATGGCATTACCCCTTTTTCCTCTTTCAATCAGCCCAAAATCATCACTGAGCTGAGCCTTTGGAGGAATTCCCACATGGCAGTGGAGAGCTGGACCTGCTGAGGAAGAACTCACAGGGTAAAAATTGTTCTAAACCACATGAAAATGGGTTTTTGTAGGGTTCATGCTGATAGTAGGGCTTGAAATCTTGCAAGAATTCTTCTTCCCCTGTAAGTGAAATCTGTGACCATCAAGATCCCTTTTTATGCCAATCCAGCCAAGGAAAAGCTTTCTTGGTATCACACAGGAAGAGCCTGTTCAGGAATCATCACTTAAATTTTCTTTTCTACCTGACTGTATTTATCTTCAGGATGATCCTCCAGTATTGACCTGTTGTAAGAAACACTTGCTTTGTGTCAGGACAATTACTTGCAATTACAAATAAAAGAAAAATATTTAAAAAATAAAAAAAGAAAAGAAAACCCATCCTGTACTGTGCTTGCCTCTCTCATTTAACTTGTAATTGCTTTTATTGACAATTTCTTCTTCCTTCCCTGGAGTAGTGAGGTCATTAAGCAAATCTGCCTTTTTTCTGTACGAAATGATAATTTAACTGATTCAACCACTTGCATTGTCAATACACTTCCATGAGAGATTCTCATCCCACACCACACTGGGATTTTGTTTTCATCTGAAGACATTTCAGAGTGTTTAATGACAAATAGGAGCTATTGGCTTTTTCCCTGTCTCAGGTTTTGTATCTATGTCTTTAGGAAAATTACACTGGTTGTCATTAAAAATGCAAGACAGCTCTGTCAGTCATTTTTCTAAGCAGGTTTTATCAGTTTTACACTGTCACCTGCACATCACACAAACACTGGCATGTACCAGTGACAGGACTAAAGGAAGTGGCCTCAAGTTGTGCCAGGGAAGGTTTAGATTGGATATGGGGGGAAAATTCTTCATGGAAAAGCACTGAAACATTTCATTTTATTATCTTAGTGTCCTGGTTTAGGGCAAATTTGGGAGAAAACCTCCAAAGGGGTTACTCTAGAAAACAAATTTAAGCAGCTCCTCCTTTAATTGGTTTGGGGAAAAGATTTCCTCAGAGAGAAGTGGAAAAAACTGTTTATTTATCAGGCAAAGCACTCCCCAGCACAACAAATGAACAACACTGAACACCAAACCCTCTGGCCGCCCCACAGAGATGACGAATTCAGCCGGTCTCTGTCCTGGGTTGGTGC
>VYXF01010938.1:106966-129759 GCA_013397295.1 Polioptila caerulea
AGAAGTGGCAAAAACTGTTTATTTGTCAGGCAGAGCTCTCCCCAGCACAAGAAATGACCAACACTGAACACCAAACCCTCCGGCCGCCCCGCAGAGGTGACAGATCCAGCCAGGCCCTCCCGTGGCTGCAGCCCGGCTCCCTCAGGCCCTGCCAGCCCCTCCGGCCCCGGGCAAGGCCGGGCCCAGGCCGGGCCCCACAGGGCTGAGCTCGGGGGCTCTGCTGGGCTTTAGTGCAGAGCAGCTTCCAACAGTGCCAAGGAAAGGGGAAAACCCCCGTGCCGAGAACTTCTCTGGGCCAGCTGGCCAAAAACTGACCCAAGGCAAAGGAGAGCTCTGTCCCCATGTGCGCCGCAGCCAGCACAGGCCGTGTGTGAGGGGAGCTGCAAACTCTGATCTTTGTGTGCTGGAAACAACCAGCTCAGACATTGCAGCGCTTCTCCTTCTGCCCCTGCACTGTCAGACCCAGGGTCACAGTGCAGAACTTATTTCTGAGCTGAACAGATGGATGGGGATCCAATTCAGCACCAACCCAGGACACTTAGAGATGTTTTCTGCCCTGAAAGAGGGGACAGAGGCAGCTGGGGGCTGCCTGGGGCTGGTACAGAACTCAGTTTCCTTCCTATTTTCTGCTTTACAGCAGGCAGTAAAAGAGCAGCAAGCCCCTGACGGTCTTTTTAGCACAGGCTGGAAAAAGAGAGAGTTTCCAAGCAATCCTGTTGTCACCTTGCGACAGCAAGCCCAGAATATTCTGGAGATGCCTAAAGAGAAGCTGCTTCACACACAGTTTTATCCTGCAGCCGCCTTTCACTCATCCTGTGCTGTACTCACAACTGAGGCATGAGCTAAGATTGAAGAAGTTTGGGGTAAATTGGAGAAAATCCCATGGTATTCCCTGATAATTCCATGCTATCCCAGAGGAGCAGCCACCACAGAGGCACCCTTCACCCTATCCCTGTCCCCACATCCCAGCACACCCTTTTTTTTTGTGTCTCATTCAATTTGACCCGGAGTCTGGAAAAGACATTTTGGAAACATCTGCTCAGAAACCTCTTTTATTCCTGCAGCTGGGAAGTTCTCCTTCTCCTCAACTTTACTACTTTTTTTTTTTTTTTTAATCCCCAAATCTTTATTTCTGTAGTTCCTAAAGAATAGATTGTATGACTCAAGTTTCCTTTTCCATTTTTTTTTCACTTCTATTTATATTCTTTAAAAAAAGGAGAAATTACTCTTCCATTTTCACACAAAGTATTTAATGGAAGAGTGAAGTGAGCTCCTGTTCAGCTACTCCAGGAGTTCTGGCAAAGCTCTCAAACAAGAGGGAGGCTTATTAGATGCTAAATGAGTTTCATTTAAAATTGAAAACATTTTCTGTCTTGTTGTTTTAATTCAAGTCATTAGCTGTACCTGAGTCTAAATTAGCTACATTTTCCTGAACTTCTGAAGTATTTTTAAACTCTCTTTCAAATTCCTTTATCTGAGCCTATCTTGTGTCCCGTTTGTAATGGGCTGCTGTTTTCATTTGATAATGTGAACCATCTGTTAGAAATTTGCCCAGAACAAATCCAGTTTGAGCAAGACAAGGAAGCACAACTCTGACTTTATCTGAGCTAATAGCTCAGATTTTGGTGAAAGGGCTGGAATCAGCTGCACTTGAGATTTTCACCCTGTTTTCAGAAGACAGCAATGGTGGTTAATTAAAATAAGAAGACATTTCTTTAGTCTCCAAAGAATATTTGTAAATCACAGATGAAATTGGAAGTAATTTATCACTAGTGCTCTATGAAATTCAGCTGTAGATCCATCTGGCCATGATGCTTTAGGAGGCAATATTGCTTGCAGGGCACTTTTTATTGCTTATCTCTCCTGGGGGTTATCTAAGTATTGCCTCGATAATGCTGGCAGCTCTGTATCAGCCAGAAAATAATAAATGGCTCTTATTTCTACTGTATGTAATTCAGAATGAGGGAAAAAAAAATCTTTATTCATTTGTCTCCTTTAACTTTTCACATATAACCTCTTCCAAGCTGGGTTTGTTATCCTTTAGGTTGCCATGGGGGATGTGGGCCCTGGGACATTCCCCTCCTTTCTGTGCAGAGCCAGAATTAAATAACAGCAAAGTGGAGCTCATTTAAGAGATGAACCAGACAAATTTTTGGTCTGATACAACCTTGAGCTGCATTTCTTAAGTTTGAAGTTGAATGGAAGGATTGCTTCTCTATATATTGATATTAGCACATTGAAATACATTCAGGAATAGAGGTCATGCTTAGTGTTGTCAATGAACACAAGTAAATGGCCCAGAAACATTCAGGTCTGTATTTTTTGAACAGATAGAAGTCTAATCAGATGAATTTGAAGTCCAATTAGGGGTTGCACAGAGGTGGCAGCTTGGAAAAAATACAAGTTTTCAAATTAAACATTGCTTTGATGCCAAACAAATCTGGCTCACAGAATCCCACAATGGTTTGGGTTGGAAAGGACCTTAAAGCTCATCTCATTCCAACCCCTGCTATGGGCAGGGACACTTTGCACTGTCCCAGGGTGCTCCAAGCTCTGTCCAACCTGGCCTTGGGCACTGCCAGGGACCCAGGGACTTCTCTGGAAGCTTCCACAGCTGCTCTGGGCACCCTGTTCCAGGGCCTGCCCACCCTCCCAGGAAACAACTCCTCCCCAAAATCCCATCTAAAGCTGCAGTCTTCCAGTCCAGAGCCACTCCCTGTTGCCCTCACACTACATTGCCTTGAAGGAGTTGCTCTCCAGCTTTCCTGTACTCAAACAGTGAAGGTTTGACCAGAAGGGCTCTGCCAGGAGCTGCAAGCGACCCAGTTTTACCCAATATTCTCTCCCTGCCCTTTCCACCTGTTCTGCCCTGATAAACACTGTAGGAAATGTAAAAGAGGGAGAATTTCATAGTGAAAGGAGCATTTTGATATGAGATATCAGCAGAGAAACCCTGCTGAGGTGAGTGCTCAGGTAGATTTAAGCCCAGCTTATCTCACACCCCAGTGAGAGCCTCTGTGACCCTGTGGTGGCACCTGGCTCCAGGTGCCCTCTGCTCTGGGCTCAATGATTCCGAGATGTGGTCCTGGTGTTCACCTGGACCTGGTTTCCATAGAAAACCTGCTCTGAAACGTAGCTCAGGTAAAGATTTTTCCCCTGCCTGCAGTTCAGCGGGAGGAATTGTTCCCAGAGGTGCTGAGTGCTGTTTACTCTTTTTCCTGCTTTTCGATTAGATGTATCTGACAACTCCTGTTGCCAGGGTTTCATCCCACTCTGAGCCAGGCACCAGAGTTACTCACTGGGGTATAAAACACATTTTCCAGGGCCAGCCTCTGACCCACAGCTGTCAATGAGATCTTCCAGTAAAATCCTCAGAAAAATCTAAGCCCTCAATTTCGAGGGAAGTTATTTGATTTTTAATTTCTAGCCATTTTCAAATATTACTGAAACAATCATTCATCTGCTTCCCTATCCCTTCCCAACAAATCCCAGCCAAATTTGGTTTTTTCAAGTATTAATGCAGTGTAACTGTGTTGAGAGCCCAGAGCAAGCCCAGCAGGGAGTATCAGGAGACCTGAGGTCAGATTTGCTCCTTCCCAGGCTGTTCACTTCCAGCCCAATGCCGTAGAATCAGATGAAAAATAAAGGTGTGATTTGTGTGTTCAACTCCAAATAGACACAGGGATGAGCTGGAATATTAAACTCCAGAGGCTGGGGGCCCATGGCAGTGACAGGGATCCAGGGAGCTGAGCAGAGCAGACGAGAAGAGCTCAGGAATGAGATTTGGGGGGAGTGGGGAAGCTCTGGGACTGCTGGTGGGAGTTGCCCCTCTCATCCTGGTGTGTTGCCTGCTGATAAAGTGCCATTCCTCAGGAAAAGTCACGGAACAGCAAATCAGAGAATGAGAGGAACTCACATGGGACTCAGTCTCTCCTCTGGATGCACATGAGCTCACATATGCAGTAACTAATTTTACAAGGGGTGTTACACACTGGAGAAGCCTCAAGTAGCTCTTGGATTGCTGCAAACCAATTCTGAATATGCTCCTTTGAATTCCAGAGGCCAATTTGGGTTTGGTTATATTCCAGTCCTTTAATCTTTCAATATTCATTAATATTTTCATGAATAATTTTTTGTACATTACTGAGATATGGGTGCTCTTCCTTCATCTCTGTCAACTTCTGTGCAAGCAAAGATATTTCAAAATATTTTTTGGTTATTTTTCCATACTGTCAGTCATAAAACAAAAACAACCCACGTCCCTCAGATGACCAATTCCTCGCTGTAAATAGCAAATATTCAATAGTTTCAGAAGTCTGCTGCAAACAGCCATGTGCAGGAAGAGGTCCTGCCTGATAATTAACATCTTATTAACAACTATTAATAATAAATACACCTGCAGCAATCCTGAGCAGATCACAGAAATCAGAAGCAGAAAAATTGCTCAGTTCCTTCAATAATTTATTTCCAAAGATTCAATCCATGAGTTCAACTCGCTGTTTATGATTTAGATAAGAGGAGGGGGAAAAAGGATATTTGGGGCTCGAATGGATCTTGTAAATGGGTTGAAACACCATTTTATTAAAAGATTTCTGTGAATGTGAAAATACTTTAATGTTACCATGGCTTTAATGATTTCAAGTGATTTTGCCTTTGCAGTTGGAACGACTGATTTTTAATGTTAAATCTTGGGTTTGAACTAAAGAAAAACAACTGTTTTCCTATCCCCCTGATATAGAAAAGAAAAATTGCAGTGTAAAGCAGGAGAAATCGAATCTGGAAAAGCAGAAAGCAAATCAAAATAATCACAAATGTATTCTTTTTCAAAAATGAGATTTATTAGCCAATCTCTCGGTGTTATTAAGCTGGATGGAGAGCAGCAGCATTATTATGTTTTGCAGAACTATTCAGGAGAGCTGGAAATCTACAGCTATGCAGAAATGGAAAAGCACACGGAGGAATAGCCACTTGAAATAATTCAGTGGGAAGGGAAGGGCTTGATTGCACGGGGGTTTCCTGTCAGCAGCAGTTGTGGGCAGGGTTGGTTTTCTTGCAGAGACAGCAGGGAAAGGCTTGGGCTGTGTGTTTGGTGTGATTTACAAATGTCCCTCCATGTCTGCCCTGGGCGGTTTGGGTGAAAGCAGAGACACCAAAGTGTCCGTGGATTGCAGGGTCAGGTGATGGATACGGACTCTGCTCCTCTGGTGGCACCTGTGGAATTCAATCTGCTGCAGACGGAGCATCAGATAACAGGGCTGTAACAGAGATTCAACAAAAAAAAATATTTGAGAGGGGAAAGTTTCTCCTTCAAACCAGTAGGCATGGAGAAGTGCTGAGAGATGTTGTTGGAGCTCCTGAAAATCCCGTTAAATTTATTAATGCATCTTGTTAAGATGAGAGAAAATAAAAAGTTCTAGTTTTCTTCTCTAGAAAATTAAAACTTCAGCTGGGTAAGAGCTGGTGTAGTTGGTACAGGCTTTAAAAAGGGAACAGGCAGCAGGACAAGAGGAAACAGCCTCAAGCTGCACCAAAGGAAACTTAGGTTGGATATCAGGAAAAAATTCTCCACCAAAAGTGTGGGAAAAGGTTTTCCAAGGAAGCTCTGGAGTCACGGGTCCTGCGGGTGTTTAGAGTGGCAGCAAGGCCATCAAAGTGATGGCAGGACCTCAGAGGGACTTAATGATTGGACTTAATGAGCTTAAAGGTCTCTTCCAAGCTGAACCATTCCGTGCTAATGTCGGTACTAATGACCCTGGCCTCTAACTCCCCGAGCTTTTGGACTTCCCCAAAACAATCTCCGTGTTCACAGAGGTTTGAATGCTTTAGGGACAGATTTCCCTGCCTGTAACAACGGTGAAGATAAAATTGTCTGTCCCAGAGAGAGATGTGACAGATCTCCAAGAGTCAGATCCCATCCTATTGTCCACATGACAATCGATGCCGTATCAATAAGTTTGATCTCCTAGAGCAGAGTCTGGCAGCTGGAAGGGATGGGCCATCAAATCCAACTGCACTGGGGAGGCCCCTGGGAATGACCAAAAAGACAAGGATTGGGATTTACAGAATGCTGTGTAGGACTCCAGGTCCTCAGGGCGGATTTCTGAACATGGAAATGTGGGATTGCTCCAACACAGCCCCCGTGGAGATCAGAGGAATGAGCAGGGCTCCAGGCAGAGCCACAGATGGATTAAAACTGGAATATTTCCTGTGATTAAAGAATTCCAAAAGGCATCCGGGAGGGAAATGCTGCCCAGCTGAACAAGGGGGGTGTGGAGGTGCCGAGGGATGGTGGGAGGTGTTGGCCAGAGTAGCAGAGCTGCCAAAGACAGCTTTCCCTCAGCTCAGCCCTCATTCCCCAGGGTGGAGCACAAGAGGGATGGATGTAGGGATTTCTTGCCAGAAACTCATCCAGAAATACCAGCTACTGGAACCTGGACTTAAAAAACAAAATAAGGAAAACATTGTGCTTTGGGCTCCTCACCAGGGCAGAGAGTGCTGAGAGTGTCCTTGATGTCTTGGAGAAGGGTGGGAATGGGAAGAAAGAATCCACCTCCAGTTCCAATTTTCCCTGTGGACTAAGTCACTCAGCCTTGGAGTGAGGCAGAAAATCCCAGAGGAACTCCAAGAAGGTGTTTGGGATGCAGTTTTCTTCCAGCCCTTGGCACATGTGGCCCTTTTCTACTTTCAAGGCTCCACCGTTGTGAGCAGCATGATTTGCACACCTCTCCCAAATATCCTTCATCTCATCCCAATGAGTGTTCAGGCAAAACCAGAGCATTAAATTGCAAATGGGAGATTTAATTAAAATGTTCCCCTTTCTAAGATCAATAATCGAGGCAAAATAGTTTCACTTTCCATTGATATATCTGTTTTTTCCCTCATTTGAAACAAACTGTGAATTACACTTTCTAACATATTGCTTGCAAAAATGCTCTAAAAGCAAATTAAACCTTCTGGCAGCCTTTGATTCATTTTATATATTACATAGAATAACTTAACAGACATATTAGAATACAGCATAAAATAACATAATTAGGCACAGTTTCATGTCTAGAGTTTGCAAGTGTGGAAGAAACTTTTTAAGCATTTAAGTCATTTAGTAAAACTCAAGTGTCACAGAGCAAATTGTGAGTATTTTGATCTATACAGAGTTTGATTCCAAACTTTCAGCTCTCAGTAGAGCTTACTTTATAAAGTGACTTCTAATTTATATTCTGTGTTAATGTCAAGAAACTAAATCAGAAATCTAGAAGCAATTATACATAATAAGGTGGAAACAGTGGAATAAAGCCTGTCAGGTAATTTCAATCAAAATCCTTAACACTGGTGCTGTCTGAACACTCTTCTCTCTGCACAAAGAACTTACAGCAGTCTTGCAACTTATTTATTTAAATTTTAACAATGCTGGATCTCATGAGAGTTTTTAAATCTCAGAATTAGTACAAGACCTTCAATTGAATTTTGTGATTGTGGGTCTTAACTAAGAATGTTTTAATTTCTGTGGGATTGTGCAAGTCCAGAGCTGGACTAGAACCCCTCTGGCACTTCATTCCCATAAATAAGATCCTGGCTTTAAGAAAGTTCCTAGTGAAAATTTGTCAATTCATCTATATAGAAAGATTCAATCTACAAGAATTCTACTGAGAATTTTTCAATATTTGGGACATTTCATTATGAAAAATAAGTATTGCATGCTTAATGCATGGGAGTATTTCTCATTCTGAGAGCAAAGAAAAGAGTAATGTTTCTCCTACAAGACTGTCTCAGTCAGTGTTTCTGCAGTGATTCCTCTCTGTATTTGCCTTCAGGAAGTGTGAAGGGAGAATTTGGGTGTCTCCAAGATAGGAGAAATTGTTTATTCTCCTCTGAATTGTGAATACAGCACAAAGGGGTGTTTGAATTGAGCCTGGAGTGACAGGACACAGGGATTGGCTCCCACTGCCAGGGGGCAGGGAGGGATGGGATTTGGGAAGGAAATCCTCCCTGTGAGGGTGGGCAGGGCTGGCACAGGGTGCCCAGAGCAGCTGGGGCTGCCCCTGGATCCCTGGCAGTGCCCAAGGCCAGGTTGGACATTGGGGTTGGAGCATCCTGGGACAGTGGGAGGGGTCCTTGCCCATGGTAGAGGTGGCACTGGATGATTTTTTGGTTTCCTTCCAATCCAAACCTTTTTGTGTTCTCCGATTCCTTTCATTCAAGACCTGCTGCTCAGTTTTACCCTCGGCCACAGGATGTCAGTTCAGTTTACATCTTGGGGCTCACCATTTTTCCTGTGCTTCGCAGACCTGTGCTCTTCTGAGTCCTGCACCAACCAAATCACATTTTTCCAAAGGCAGGAGCCATCCTGAGGTGCTGAAGGGATCCAAAATCTTTACAAAAATCTATAATCACGTTATCCTTTACTACAGAGTGGATTCAGTTTGCCTCTCTTCTCTAAAATTCTGATGCGTGAAAAAAAAAAAATAAGAAAAGCAAGGTGAGGAGCACAACAATCAACCATGGCAAGTCTCCACGTTGTTACTTCAATGATGCACAATCTGTTTGCTATCTGAGCACTGTAAACAGACTAATATTTCCCGAAGTATGGGATAAATCAGCCATTTAGAAGCAGCGAAGAGAAAATGATGAAGCTGCAAGTGAGTTGTGAAGCAGTGAATAAGGATGTATTACACCACGGGAAACCATCAATATTTGTTTATTGTGTCAGTGTGAGGAATAAATCTGTGGGCTAATTTGTATTCTCTTCAGTTAATTCCAGTGTTCCTGATGCCTTTTTGGGATTACCTAAAAACAGAGGCCAGACAGAATTAAGGGAATAAAAAGCAGTTCTGTTTTTTTGAAGGACATTCGGGTACATTTTGGGCAGATTAAGTCCCCCAAGGGCTACACCCAAAATGAACCCCGGGGTCACAGCTTTTCACACTTTGATAAGTTTGGGCCATTTGCATATTGGGGGTTAATCTCCCAATTCCAGCTGCAGGGAATTGTTGCGGTGCATATTTTGGTTCTTTTTACTGAGTTTTATAGGTTTTATGTTCTGGTTTNGAAAAGCTGAGAAATCCTAAGGCATCAGCTCTAACCCAGGCACTACCAAAGGGCCCTCTCAAGGTGTCACTGCCACACTCAGCACCTCCTTATCTCCCTAAGCAGGGGATTTGTCTGATAACATCAAGATTCTGGGTGTTATCACCACATCCCAGAATGGGTTGGGTTGGGTTGGTTGGCTTGGCTTGGCTTGGCTTGGGCTGGGTTGGGTTGAGTTGAGTTGGGTTGGGTTGAGTTGGGTTGAGTTGGGTTGGGCTGGGTTGGTTGGGTTGGGTTGGAAAGGACCTTGAGGATTACCTCGTTCCAACCCTCTGCCATGAGCCAACCTCCCCACAAAATTAATTAAGATACCATTAACAAATTGGCTCACTAAGTGTCTAATTGCCCTCGTTGAGCTGCCTCCTTTCACCGAGCTGCTGTTTTGGCTCATGATGGATGGTTTTAAAGCTTGATTAGAGCCACACGAGCTTATCTCCAGATAGATCAAATCCCACCAATCCTCAATGGAGATGCTGGAGTCTCTCAGCACCACTAAATCCCAGCTTTGCAAGGCGACCACTCTGCCACAGAGTTGTTGTTGCTCTTTGGTCTTCCCTCTGTAGCTTTTATTTTCCCTTGGTGAGACTTTCAGTTCCATTTTTGAGCTCTAGGGCCGATCTGCGTAAAAGCTGTTGGCTCACATACCAAAGGCTACTGGAAGTCAAAATGTGGATGGCTGAGGGCTTGGAAAGAGAAAATGTTGGAATTTAGAAGATTTGCAGCTCTAATGAGCTGAAAAGGAAAAGATCTTACAGGTTTTCATGTGACCAATGTGAGAACAAAATTAACTTTTCTTTGGTTACTTGAGTGAATTGACCATTTCATGAAAACCGAGTGAGGAATCAGAAATATCTCATTTAGTTTTCTGCTTCTCTCAAATTCTTCTGCCAACAAATACCTGAATTGTTTGTTCATGAAAGGTTTTTATCAAGGTCTTTTTAAAACACTCATTTCAACATCCCCTTGTAAAGGGCTGCAAAGGTTAGGAGGGTTTGCCTTGAATCCCATTATTATTTCTTCATTAATCATCCAATTTCTGGCATTTAATAAATGTCTGTTTGCAGGAAGAAAATAAAAAGTTGGATTGGTTCTAATCAAATTGGACTAAAGGTGTTTCAGGAAAGCAAAGAAAGCAAACTCTGGTGTGACACGAAATAAACATGGAAACAAAACTGATCAACAGCAAATATGTTATAGGAATCTTTGGAATAAATGGGAGGAAAAGGAAATAAAATGGGTTTACTGTATTTGTCATTTATTAAATTGCAAATTTCTTGATTAGTGACATTCAACTGTGGCTAAAGGCTTTCAATTCATATCCAAAATCCTTTGAGTTCCAAACTGCAAAATATTCCTCCTTCAATCCAAGTGCAGGTAATTAAGAGGGGGGGAAAGTGGAGACCTATGAGAAAATGTAATTAATTAATTAATGGATAGGTGGTTTTACACTTCAAGGAGATAATTCAGAACAAAGTTAGTGCCTTCAAACCAATATTGATGGGCACTGAACTTTGGTTTTGAACTATAAATGATGCCCATTTCTGAGAAGGCAACAAACAAGAAATGCTTCAAGATGGAGCAAGAAATCCTTTAAATATGAAAAGCTAACCCCAAAGAACAATTAGTAATAAATAATGTGTGATTTAGTACTTCTTTTCTTTGTGACCCATGTGTCAAAGAAGTGGGTTTTTCAATTGTTTTGTTAATTGCAACTCTTTAATTAATGGATCTTACAAAAAAAACCAACACCCACGTAGTCTGCGTGTTGTAAATGATTCAGTGCAGATAATTTTTTGCCTCATTTTCACAATTCACCACTTGAACTTACTGATAACTCTGTCTTAATTTCATAGCTTTTCTGTCTCCCTTGAAGAAGAATGTTCTAAAGCAATGAAATTTTGTTTCTTGATGAAAATGCCTGGGGAATTTGTTTTTCATTACACATTGTAAAATCAAACCCATTAGGAGCTCAACTCTATCAAATCTAAATTCACCTTCTAGAGAACTCTTGGTCTCTTTGAGACATCTTCCAATGAGGTTTGCATCCTACAATAATTTTGTTTTGGTGGCAAATGCCAAATTTAGCCTTTCACACCTCCCTCTGTCCCAGGCTGCTCCCAGCCCCAATGTCCAGCCTGGCCTTGGACACTGCCAGGGATCCAGGGGCAGCCCCAGCTGTGCCAGCCCTGCCCACCCTCCCAGGGAGGAATTTCTTCTCTAAATCTCTCCTGGTTTAGTTAAAAACATTTTCCCCTTCTCCTATCACCGTCTGCCCAAGTAATAAGTCACTTTTCCTGCCTTTTAGGATATAAAGTCAAGTTTCAGAATCTATTTTGTTGAATGTTTCCCAAAACCACAACCATCATTCCCAGCTTTTGGTTCCCTTGTTGCTTTTCAGATTTTTGTTGCTTTTTTAGATTTGGAACAACTCAAAAATTTCTTTCTGAACTGTCTGGAAATCCTTCATTTCAGAAAAGCTGAATAAAATGCAATACCTGAGGACATCCATCTGTTTCCAGGATTCGGGAGAGCTGGGGAGAGGCTTCCAGTGACCTCTGCACTGCCAGCGAGGTGTGGAGCATCCACACTTTGTACAGAATCTGCAGCAGCTCCTCCCATCCTCTCACCTTCCACCTCCACACACAGACGAGCCAAGGATGCTTCCCTCAAAATTGCCTGCAGACCCCGAGGAGCAGTGCAAGAGCCACTCCCCGGGTCTCCTGGCCACCAGTTTTTGATTTCCAGCTCAGCAGGGAGGAGCAGCGCTGTCACAAGGATTGCTCACCCTTCAAGGAGATTTGGGTGAGCTCAGCTGAGCTCGTTCACACCCGGGCTGGACAAAGAACAGGAACAGGCTCCTCCACTTCAATTTCCATATTGCACCGAGGCAATGCATTGAATCACAACACTTAAAATGACAAAGACTTCTTTATTTTAATTGAATTTCTCCATGAAAGAAAAAAAAAACATTCTAAAAAACCCCCTCCTTCATTCAGCCCTTCAGATCTCGGAATGTCCTTGACCTCTAGATACCTTTCCAAATAAAATCATTTCAAATTTCATTACTTGTTTTCAGGTAATCAAGGGCATTATGTGTTCATTGGCTCATTCAAACCTCTGCATATTCCACGGAGTCATTTTAATGTCAGTTGATTTAACAGCAGTTAAATCTCACATAAAGGGAGGGAGACAAGGACAGCTCTGTTTGCTCTACCTGCACAATAAATGTACAGAACCTATAGAGGAGTTAAACAATAACTCAGAATTACATCTAAGCAGCCAAAAGCAAATTCTCAAGGTCTTATCCTCTACTTGTGGAAATCTCTAAAGGACTTACTAAGAAATATAAACCAGAAGATAACAAGGAGTAAACAGTGAAACACAAGGCAAATAATGAAGTGGGAAGAGGGAACTGCCAGCATAGCACAGCCTGGAAAGAGGGATTAGAGCATAGACAAGACAGTGGGAGATTTTTATCAAATATCCTTCAGTGACAGACAGGTCTGTTGGGTACAAAACCTTGTGTAGAGTATGAGAAAACAAATCAAGTCCAAATTCAACCAGTTTGAATAAAAATATTCAAATGATGCTGTCTCATAATCCATTAATCTGGTGCCACTGTTAACAAGGGGTGAGGAAAAGTGGCTACAAATACTCTTTGTCCTCTCCTTCCTTTGGGACATATTAATGTAATCCTTTTAGGGTGGATGGAATACAAAGAACTAAAAAGTGCTCCCTCTTCCCCACGTGCAGGGAAGTCCATGGTAATGGATCAGAGAGTTATTCTTTATGGACAGTAGATGGACCAGGATATTCCCAACTGAACATGAAATGGAATTTAACAGAGATCTGCAGACCCCTCAAGTCCCTCAGAGAAGCCTTTGGTACCAGAGGCATTGATTAAAAACCTGTCTGTAAACTTCTATTTGGGAAAATAAAATCCCCATTAAAAGTAAACAGTTATCTTGGGTTTTTCTCAATGCACAGCTTCAGGAACACTTCACCAGCAATGTTTTGAAGGAAAATTAATATTGTTTGTGAAAGAAACTTGTACAAAACTTTGGTGAAACAGTATTTCCTCTTTAGCTGATTTAATTGATGTCATCAAGGCACAGACTCCATATTTTGAGACTTCTGGGAAAGTTAATGTGATTTGGCACCCACTAAAATCAAATACAGATTTATTTCTTATTTGTGATGGACAATGACTTTGAGGAGCCCTATCCAGGCATTCATTGATGGGAGCAGAGGTCCCGGTTCACAGCTCAAGGCACCCAAACTGGAAAACAAGGTGGTTGGGTTTGTAGCCTCTGGAGCACAATCCAAAGCTATTACGGATCTGAGGAGCTGCTCCGTGGATTCACTCCCTGAGCCTGATCTGACTCCTGCCTGCGAGTAAACCTTGAGTAAAGAGAGATTTGGAAGGAAGGTGAACAAATATCAAAGAACTGCGTGCAGCAGTTCCATAATCTTTCAGCATTGATCTTTGAGGGATACATGAGACACAGGAGAAGGCTCCGAGGTAAAATCCTCTCTTAAAAGGACGTTTGAAAAGATCCTATTGATGAGTTAATTAGGCCGTTCTCTTGCATCTGGTAGAGCCTGCAGTCTTCCCCACCAGACAGATACTGTTTCTACCTTCAGTCCACTTTAATTAATACCAGCAAATCGTTCTTTCCTTTTCTGAGTGGGCATGGGAGCTCATCCCGAGTGTGATAATCAAACAAACTGGGAACAAAGCGCTGGAGTTTGATGGGCAGTGAGGGGAGAGCTTAAAAAAACTAAAAGTGACATATTTCTAAGGGAATCACCAGTGAGAGGAGGAAGTTTATGGTTTCTCTGTAAGCAGGGACAATATTTTTTTAAAAAATTGGAAACCCAAACATTTTTTTCCACACGTTGCAACACTGTGTGTATCCAAATCTTTATTGGTAGCAAGCAGCTTTTATCTGATCCCACGTGAAAATCACCCTTGAGGAGCAGTGAGCCACAGTTCTTCATCAAGAATCCCTGGACCTAAAAATCTGCAAAGGTCTTGTGTGCTCCTTTCTATTTTTATGTATTTTATTAAATATGTCTTCGAGTGATGCTCAGTAACCACTGGGCCCTCACATTGAGATGCCTTTTTAGCAGCAACAGTAGAGAAAAACGAATGTGGGCACGACATATTTGCCTGAATAAATATAATTATGTTTCCTTGTAGTTGTTTGATGTGGTGACTATTACAATTTACCACTTAGCTGGAGAGCTTGCTTTAAAACCCAAGAATAAAGGTTTGTCTGCCTGGAACTGAAGCTCAGTTCTGTCTGAATGAATCCATTCTCTTCCCATCTTTGTGCAACAAATGCTTTTCTCCTCTCCATAATAACAGCTACAATTATGTGGATTTTAGTCTCATGATAAACTTGTACAGAGGTGATAACAGCTGCCCTGAGGGATTGTAGCAGCTTTTTCTGGCACTGGAAGTGTTTTCTCCCAGACTGGTTTCTCTCCTGGGTTTGGTAGTTGGAGTTTGGTGGCAGCAGATCCCTCGGTGGTCACATTCACACGGTGAAATATTTCTTATCTGTGTGCTGTTAACCATTTTTCTAAACATTAACTGTATCTCCACGCTCTCTGAAGGTCAAATTTTGATCCATTGGGCTGGGGGAGTTGAGTTTTATTTTGTTTTATACAATTCAGCAGGACAGGAAGATGAGAAAATAGAACAATCTTTGGGGTTCCAACTGCAAACTCTTTTTTGTTGGGGTTTATATTGAAAGCAACTCAAAAATACATTTTGGCTTTAATCAATTTTCATCCATCTTATTTCAACCTCACTGAGTCCTGAACCTGTCTCACTTTCTTTTACTCTCTGTGCTTTGTTCATGGCAGAAACATTGTGAAGTCTCACTCGGGGTAGGTCATGTTGCACAGAGACAAATATCTTGTCTTCCCTGTAGTGAAGCTGAGAATATCTTAAGCTTTTTATTTTTTATGAAACAGAAGTTCGAAAGTTCATCTTGCATAGGCTTCAGCCGTGGTGAGGAAGAAAGGGAAAAGTCCTCAAGAGATAAGTGCTGTAACAATGAGAAACTCAAAGTCAGCCTTGTCTAGGGGATGGTTCCTTTTAATTGGGCCACAATTAAAGCTTTGCTTCTCTCTCTCTCTTTGGAGATGTGTTTGTGCCAGCTTTTGGAGTAATCTTAAGAAAATGACAGTGGAGAGGACATGACAACAATTTATGACTAACTCCTTTTTTCTCCTCAAGAACACCAGAATTCCTTTTCCCCCTGAAAACCCACAATTTTCACACAAGTACATCAGTAATCAGAAGGGATTGTGCATCCAGTTTTAGTGCTGGGCCACACAATTCCAGTTTTGGAGTCTTCTGTAATTATAGTAATTAGCTTCCCTCATTTTCCTCTCAGCAGATATCATTGCTTGGCATTTCTTGTCCTTCATGTATCTCCTGTTGTTCTTTACTTCTGTCCAAAGCAAGTTGTGCCAAATTTCCTCCTCAGTCCCATCCTTCTGGTTTTGTTCCATCATGGCTTAAATGGAGTGGTGCTACTGTAGAGGGAAAAGGTTCCAGTCCCAAATTATGGGTCCTGTCCTGGCCAAATATGACAATCTGTAAATATCTCAGGGCAATGGAGCAAGTGAGAACAAAAATTATAAAAACTAGTGGATATAGGAGAGAAATGGAAATCTGTGCAGGAAATAGGAGGGGAAGGAAAGAAAGATCTGTTTGTAGGGAAAGAGGATTCGTTGTTCTTCTCTTGACCTAACTTAAAGGAATCCTTTGTAGACACTGTTTGTGCTGCAGATCTTTCTTATCTCACTCTACTCAGTTTTGTTTGTCTAATATCTGCTCAGCAAGTGGCTGACTTTATTTGTCTTCATTCCCCTCTATAGTCTCTGCAATAATCCTCTGCTATTATATATCTTTGTTTGACTTACATTTCCTTAGGAGTTTTCCTCTGACATTGTTCATCTTCATTCCCTGAATATCCACTAAGCCTGACACTGCTCAGCTGGGATCTCCTCCCTGAGAATCAGCAGCAGCTTCCTGCACTTGTCCTTCTTCATTTGCCACCTCCAAAAGCCACCTCCACTTATGTCCATTAGAAACCATCACCTAACAGAGCCCAATTCCTTTTCACTTCCCAGGACATCCAGCAGTCATCCAGCACCACTGGCTCCAGGCTTCAAACCAGGTAGCTCATGTTTAAAAGCAGGAAAATGTTATATTTGCTCTCCCACATACCATGAGAAATCTGAAATACTTAATCTGCAGAAAGGATTTTTTAAGATAAGAAATCCAATCGAAAGAATTTCTGAATTCTCAGATTTAAACCCCAAGAATGAAGAATTATTTTCAAATGAAACTGTTCATTTACCAAAAATATTTTGGAGAGGTGTTATAAACAGATGTGTGGTTAATGAGATCCAGCATCATCAGTTTTAAATATTCAGTCTGTTGTTTTTTCCAATTTTTATTGCTCTCTTGAACTCAGACTAAGAAAATACGTTAGATTAAAAATTTGAATTGCTCTTGAAGTGTAACTGAGCACTGTAATTTTAGCAGTCATATGTTCATTAGAATAAAGAAACAGCATTTTTGAATTCATGGCACTAAAAATGAAATAATATTTTAATGGGGAAAAAGAGCCCTTCTGAAAAACAGCTGTTATCTTTTTCTTTTATCCAGCCAGGAGCAATATTTCCAGTCCGAGTCTCTGGTGGCTCTCTTTGGATGAACATGACTAAAATGCATCTTTTTGAAAACTTTTAACTTTACATCTTATTGTAGCTGAGAACCCAATTTCCCGCATTGGACTTGTCCAAGTCAAATCCTGTTTTCCTTTTTATTTCTTCTTCTGCTTTCAGCCCAACACGTTGTTTCTAAATTAAACGTAAGCTGGGAGAGAAGAGCTGTATTGAGAGCTCACAAAGGGTGACTGTGAGCTGGAGAATGTGCAGAGACACTCCGAGGTTTTCTGGGAAATTCCTGATATTGTGGAGGTGCCAAACTGGCCAGGGGTCACCCTGGGAAGAGAGGAGCAGAGGTCATGGATCTGTGTNGATCAAGAGAAATTGGCTTTTTTTCCCCTGTTTTATACATTTTTTATTCTTCTATTTTATTCTTTTTTTAATGAGAATTGTGATTGTCAATGCAATCTAATCTACATTCAATCTTAAAGTCTGTTGAATCAATGTGATACCCAGACTTGAAATTATTTTTATATTTAGATAAATAAATAAATACACACATACATACATATATACATAAATAAAATGGTAAATAAATAAATAAATGCTAACAACTCCACCTGAAAATGGATCCTGAACTGAAATTTTCTAAGAAAATCGGGGTTTGAGGAAGATGCTTAAGTACAAATTAAACTTTGGACCCAGGCTTCATTTATTTATTTATGTATTTATTTCCTGCTTTTTAAATGGTAGAAGTGTATTGGGTTTTGTATGTTTAGTGCCTACCAGACTGCATTTGCCTCCCTTCCAAGGTCCTGAATTGTAAATTATTTTAGAATTAGGAATAACTGGGATTGCTCCTGAAGCAATGCCACTTCCATGGATGTTTTAGTCTCTATTTTATTCTCTGTTATGNATACATAAATAAAATGGTAAATAAATAAATAAATAATTGTTAACAACTCCACCTGAAAATTGATCCTGAACTGAAATTTTCTAAGAAAATCGGGGTTTGAGGAAGATGCTTAAGTTCAAATTAAACTTTGGACCCAGGCTTCATTTATTTATTTATGTATTTATTTCCTGCTTTTTAAATGGTAGAAGTGTATTGGGTTTTGTATGTTTAGTGCCTACCAGACTGCATTTGCCTCCCTTCCAAGGTCCTGAATTGTAAATTATTTTAGAATTAGGAATAACTGGGATTGCTCCTGAAGCAATGCCACTTCCATGGATGTTTTAGTCTCTATTTTATTCTCTGTTATGTTCTCTAATCTTGTGGGTTTTGTTTCCACTTGAAAAAATAACCTCATATGTGTTTATCATTATTTATCCTTAATAAAGGTCAGCCCTTAGCTGGCAGAAATCACAAGAAATATATTAGATTTTTTTCCAATTAAGCTTATAAATAGGTAAATAAGTGATAAAGTAGTAAATAAACAACAATTTTGTGTGTGTTTGCAATGTTTTTGTCACTGAAAGTCTGCTCAAATGAATACATTCCCACAAGCACAAATCAATGTTTCACTGGGTTACAATGACAAAATAACACTCAGCATTTCAGCACTGCCATGGTTTGGAAAACGCAGGATCTCTGCCCTGCCATGCTATTATTAACTTTTACTTGAAAAGGATATTTGTAAATATCTAACTAGAAATCCACATGTATGCATTGGATGAGCTCTTTGCTTTAGGGTGCTCCAGCACAGTAGGGCTGCATTTACAGCAGACAAAAAACAAAAGGGTGTTTCTGCAGGAATCTCCCCTGGAGAAGATTCGGGGGTTTATTGTCTTACACTGCTCCACAACCACGTGGATTTAAATGTATCTGTCTTGGGCTGCAGTGCCAGCTGTGCCCAGCAGTGTGGATTCTGTCACCATGGGGTGGGGTGACCCTCTGTCCATGGCCCAGCTGTTAAAATCCAGCTGGGGCAGTTTCTTTATCTCTGCCAGGACCCAGCCTCCCTCCAGGCACAGATCTTCTGCTCAGGGGCCACTGAGTGTCCCTGAGAACATTCCAGCATCCCCTGGGAGCTGCTGCAGCCAGGGCAGGAGCCCAGCATTCCTCCCTGGATCCAATCTGGGGTTTGGCACAGCCAGCAGCCTCTGCACGGCATTCCCAGAGGGACCCCAGGCCCAGCCATCCCCAGGGCACCTTCCCAGGGAAACTCCCCCTTTGTGCAGGATCCCTGCTCCAGCAGAGCCACCTCTGCCACTGCAGGAGGGCTGAGCCCCCACGGAATGGCCCTGCCACCAACCCCTGAGCCCCCATGGGATGGGGCACTGCCACCAACCCCTGACCCACAGGGCTCAGCCTGGATCCTGACTCTGGCACTGGGGTTGGGTTTTTTATTTTGTAACACTGCACAGTTTTTATTTTAGTTCTCCTAATAAAGAACTGTTATTCCTATCCCCATATCTTTGCCTGAGAGCCCCTTAATTTCAAAGTTACAATAATTGGGAGGGAGGGCGTTTGCATTCTCCATTTCAAGGGAGGCTCCTGCCCTCCTCAGCAGACACCTGTTGTCCAAACCAAGACAGTATTTTATAAAAGCTAGCAAGAATTCCTGACAGTGTTTATGTCCTGCATAAACCCAGCATCAGCAGCAGTCTCCAACCCATCCCTGTTTTTATCTGAGCAGGAAGATAAGCAGGAGAGCTGTGGGAAGTTTGGGAGTGGCACACGAGGCTTGGTGGCACCGAGGGCAGCGCCAGGGTCCGGCTGTGCTGGAGAAACCAGCAATAACCAGGAGACTTCCAGCCCTGCCAAGGACTCGTGGTGCTAAAAGTAGCTGCTGGCAGATGGAAAATGAGGGCGACTCCGTGCCCTGCTCCATCTGCTTCCAGTCATCCCCAGGACAATGTGGTGAAGCCGCCGGCTGCTGGCGGCGTGGGAGAGGCGGGGACGGGGAAAGAAACGTTTGTGTTGCTGCTTTAGAGAGCAAAACTTGGGGTCTGCAGGAAGGTTTGAGGTAGAACTGGGTGAAATTTATTGATTTTGGTAGCTGGGAATGAAGTCCCAGGGGATATGCCCAGGTGACCTTCTAGAAAAGAGTGTGTCTTCAAGAGACAGCAAACAGCTGCTCACAGCTGTCCTGCCAATGTCACATCCCTCAGGGGTGGGGTTGGAATTCTCCTGGGCAGGGAAGAATCCACAGGGTCAGGGTTGTGGCATTCACTGAGCCCCCCAGCCCAGCCAGAGGTGATGTTTGGCTTCACTCACAGCAGCTTTTGCACAAAAGCATCTTTCAGCCACAAAGGAAAGAACTCCAAGGACCAGAGCCAGAACAAGAGGAAAACAAAAGGATCTGGATGTAGCCCTAAAGGGCTGGATGTAAAGAGCTGCTCTGGGGCCAATGTCTCCATGAGATCCTGCCCTGGCTGTGCTTTGAGACAAGCCTGGCAGTCTGGGATAAACCCACCATGAAATCCTGCCCTGGCTGTGCTCTGGGATGAGCCTGGCAGTCTGGGATAAACCCACCATGAAATCCTGCCCTGGCTGTGCTCTGGGATGAGCCTGGCAGTCTGGGATAAACCCACCATGAAATCCTGCCCTGGCTGTGCTCTGGGATGAGCCTGGCAGTCTGGGATAAACCCACCATGAAAGCCCTGGCTGTGCTCTGGGATGAGCCTAGCAGTCTGGGATAAACCCACCATGAAATCCTGCCCTGGCTGTGCTCTGGGATGAGCCTGGCAGTCTGGGATAAACCCACCATGAAATCCTGCCCTGGCTGTGCTCTGGGATGAGCTTGGGCTGAGCTGCCAGAGCTGCTTTTGCCACGCAGGTTGTTCAGCAGCTGAGGAGCACTCAGACACCCAGGGCTGTGGGCACATTCCTCCCTTTCCCATTCCTGAGATTGCCTCCCGTGCTGGCCACGTGTCCACACCATGGGTGAAACAAAGGAGCACAGCAGAAAAATCTGCCTCTGTCCCTCCAGTGATTCCCAGTTTCCCTGGAAGTGCACAGGACATGATCACCCGTTTACATTCAAGGGCTTTCATTTATGTCCCCAAAATCAGTTCTCCTTTATTTGCTGGTGTTTGTGTATCCATCCAAGAGGGGAAGGCACAGAGTGAGCAGGGCAGAGCAGCCACAAAGGAGCTCAGGTCGAGGAGGCAGCAATATCCTTGGAATTCTCCATTTCATTTATCCACTTGCATTTCTTACCAGTTCCTGCTTCCCAAGGACTTTTCTGGCAAGTTTTATTTTGCAAGCTTGGCTTTATTTTATTTCTCTTAAGAAAAAGCCAGGCTAAGAGGTCACCCACTGGGATCTTTTGAACTGCTGCTTCCCCAACTGTGAGTGCCTTGAAAATGATTCTCCAAATATTTCCTGCAGTTCTTTATGCCAACAAAAATATTAATGCTGGAAATATTTGAAACATAAATAAGAATATTTTTTTAGATACAGACAAATTTCTGCTTTTTTCGGGGGTCTGCTGTATTATGATAAATATTCTTTAGTCCTTGTTCAAGGACCACATCATCATCTGAAGTTTTTTTCAGTTTCTATCTGTGAATTGCAGCATTTAAAGGCACTTTTTAGCATTCAGAAGGCACATCACTGTTCCTTGCATTCTCTTGACCTCAGCTGGGTGGTGATTTGACTGGTGGAAGACCATTTCCCTCTGGATATCCTTCCTTTTCCCACCTGCCACATCAGTGCTGGTCCATAGAATCCTTGAATCCCAGAAATGTTTGGAAGGGATTTTAAAGCCCATCTCACTCCCACCCCTTTTCACAGGCAGGGACATTTTCCACCAGCCCAGGCTGCTCCAAGCCCTGTCCAACCTGGTCTTTATGAGTCCTTATCCCACTGACCTCCAGCATGCCATGAAAAATGATGGAAATCATCATTCCCTGAATTCCCTGTTCCCATCCTGGAGCCCAGTGTTCACCTGTCTGCTTTGTGTTTTGGTTATTCTTTCTGCAGTTGATAAAATCTTCTCCTCCCCACCAAATATTTCCCCCACATGTCTGGAAATCTCTGCCGAAGGCTGGGATCTAATAATGGATCCCTGACTGCCAGCCACAGTGTGAGGCTTTCGGGATTTTTGGGATGGAACAGATTGAGAACTCGCCAACACTGTTGTTTTAAAAAATAGAAGTGCCAATTCATCAAAAATCTCTGTAGGACACAAAAAAAAACAACCATAGAAAATCTCCCTGTTCCAGAAAAAAATGGGTTTGAAGTTGTTACATCAACCCCCTTCCCACTCTGAGTAAAATGTTTCATTTTTAAAAATTTAATTTGAATTCTAAATTGCCTTTTCTGCTGAAATTTGAGAAGACCAGATAAGCAAAGAAAACTTCAGATTAAAGATAGTCACGTGCTTAAGATGATGTAATTTCATTCCAGGCCATTATTTAACTAAAACTTGGTTTTGCCACAATACATTATAACCATAATTAAATCCCTGTTTTTCCGTGCAGCCCTGAGGACATGTAGGAGAAACCCTGATCACTGTGCCCATTCCATCAGAATCCAGAGGTGTTCCAAATTATCCTACAGATCCTACAGCCTGTCAAACGCAATCAAACAAGGAAATCCACTGATCTTTGTAGAAGCTGGTGGCTGTATTTTGGATTTTGGAGGGTTCATCTCTCCCTTTCCACGTCCCTGGTCTGGAGGCAGCCCCTGCCTGTCCCCCAGCTGAGAGGAGAGCTCTGGAAAATGGCAGCTGCTTCAAATGTTTCCGACTTTGCTTTCACACTTCCACAAGCTCCCAGGATCAGCCTTTCCTAATGTCTTTATGAAAACCTGAACATTTGGTCTTTGCAACCCCCAGGGCAATTCATGCTTTTGAAGAATTTGCAAAACCTACTGAAGCTTGACCTTTCTTTTCTGAAATCTTGTTGACTGTATTTAATTCTGTAGACTTTCCCTTGCCTTTTTTTTTTTTTTTTCCTTCCCTATGTGATCTTCAAATAACTTTTGGTGACTTTCTCTCTAAAATGATGCAAAGTTTTCTGATCTTTTTTTAGCACACACCTAAGATGGATTTTTTTCTTTTTTTCTT
>VYXF01010938.1:129968-156089 GCA_013397295.1 Polioptila caerulea
TCCCCATCCCTGGAGGTGTCCAAGGAAGGACTGAACGTGGCACTCAGGGCTCTGGCTGGGGTGACAAGGTGAGGATTAGGCACAGCTTGGAATTGATCACCTTGGAAGGTTCTCCCAGCCTCAATAATTTTGGGATTCTGTGATTCCACGGCTTTAGACACTCTTATGATAAGTATCTTATTGTTCTCTTATTGTGGTTTTGTATAAATTCATTAAAACAAAAAAAAAAAANGGTCATGCAGCTCCTTTCCTGTCTGCAGGGAGTTATTTATTTTGTGAATTTATATATTTGTCAACCTACATTTTGTTATTATTTAGTGGGTTTTAGTTTTCCCCTTTAGGTTTTTTGGTTTTACTGAAGTTTCTGGCCAGAACCTCAGCTTTGAGCATTTCCCCATCCCTGGAGGTGTCCAAGGAAGGACTGAACGTGGCACTCAGGGCTCTGATGGGGATTGGTCACAGCTTGGACTCCACGACCTTCCAACATCAGTGATTGCACAATTCTGTGGAACAAGTGGCAGACCTGATGGTGCTTGACCACTCTTTCTGTGAACAAATCCCTCCTGGTGTCCATCCCTGGCACAGTTTGAGGCCGTTTCTGTCCCCCTGGTGTCCCCCGGGAGCAGAGCCCGGCCCCGCTGTCCCGTCAGGGAGCTNCCCCCCCAAAAAAAATCCCAACCAAACTGCAATGGGAATTTTTTTTTTAACTCTGGTAAATGAGTGATCATAATATAAAACTTCCAGGAGAGGGGGGAAAAGGTGGTTTAAGAGATATTTAATTTCAAATCACAGACATCTCCCCATCCACCCGTTCTTTTGCTCCTCAACACTTCATGGCTGGTACAAGAATAATCCACCCTTCATTCAGATGGTCTGGGAACTGAGCCCTGGTTCCTTTCAGCATTTTAAAACCCCACCTGTTTCTGGCATTTTCAGGTACTTTGAGTACTGAAATGTTTCCCAGGAACAAACACCTTTTCTGAAATCATTCCATTATATTTTATAAGTGTCAAAATCATTGAAATCCTCTCCAGCATTTAAGATTTTTTCCAATCCTGCATCTGCTTCCTCAGCCTGTCCCAGAGGTCTGTCAGAGTTCCCACTCCAAAACCAGGAGTTTACACTGATTTGTTTCCCACCATTCCTTCTTTTACCACCATATCCTCAATAAAAATTGCTTTGCTTCCTTTTAACTCTGTCTAGACTATTTTACTGGATTGGGGGACATTGATATGATGGGCTCTTCATTGCTTCTGAGAAGATATTTTTATTAAGTTCTCATCTCTTCTGCCTCTTGCACATCCTTCTAAATTTGCATTTTGTGTTTGACAAGAGAAGGAATACATCAGAAATTGTGCTGCTGGGCACAGGCATGCCAATAGCGTATGTTTTACTTTTTATTATTTTTCTGCCTCTATATTTCTACCTTTCCACAGAGTTTCTGAAATGGAGGAAACAAATGCTCAAAGGTGCTGATTAACTGCTGCCCAAGGAGAAAAGAGAAAGAGGAGGGAAATTGGAAAGAATAATTGAAAAATGAATGAAAAATCAGAGTACTTTGCTTCTACTCACTGAGTTTCTTCCCTGTCCTTCCTTTTGACTTGCCCAGTTTACACCAGAACCTGCCCAGGCAGGATCTGCTGCTGGTTTAGGGTGGAGAAAACTGATTTAGATGAGACTCCACAGCACCTATGAAATCCAAGTTAACTCTAATAATGTGTATTTAATGTGATCAGACAACTTCCATGTGCCCAGAGATGCCTGTCAGCCTCCCCCAAACACAAATTTACACCACAAATGGTCTCACCTGGATCAGTCTGAAACGAGATGGGAGAGGATGGGCTGCTGAGCTACAAGGTGACCTTTGCACACCTGCATTTCATGGCTCCCCCTGCCAGGCTGCTCCCAGGGTGGCACATTCCCAGTTCCCCCCAGCACAGGAACAAATAATGGAGCAGAAGTGCAGGACAGAGCTCTCAGAGGATGCTGGCTGAGAGGGGAGAAGCAGGAACGTGTCTGTGGGAGGCTGGCACAGCAGCAGGAGCTGCAGGTGGGCAGAGGATGAGCAAGTCCAGCCCCTGGATTGAGTCCCTGCAGGATGTGGCTGTCCCAGCACCCTCAGCAGTGTGGGAGCACTGGGTGTTCAGGAATAAACAGGGATTTTACGAGTGGAGGATGCTGTGATGCAGCAGCTCCCACGGCAAGATCAGTCCCACTCCACTGAGTTAAGGGAGTGTGGGAAAGCCCTGGAAATGCTCTGGATTTGTGGTTTGAATCTGTTTTCCCTGAATCAGGGGATTTTGAGTTTGCTCCTTAAAGCACTGTGTGTTTTCATGAACAAGGAGGGGCATTGCTGGGCAAAATAGGAGGGCAAGAGAGCACTGCCTCTGGGGACTGTGCCCTTGGACATGTTTAATTCACCTGCTCCTGAAGTTTCAGCCCTCCCTCTCCCACAGGACTGGAATAATGACCCCAGACTGTGCTGTGAAACCTGATATTTTCATTTTACAGCCATTTATATCCAGCCTTTCACAAGGCACAACCCACCTTAAAACTCAGAACAAGGCACTCACAGCCCCACACTGCTCTGACCACACCAGGCAGCTGCAAGCTGCCCCATCCCTTCCCATCTGGATTTGGCAAACACGAGGATTTTGCATAATTCTTGCACAGGAAAAAAACAATTTTGCTGCCATGAGTGATGAACATTTTCCTTTTTCCCTTCCCCACCTGCCTGCTGTTGGGTGGTGCTGTGGGGATGTCTCCACCTGGACATGGTGGCCCTTTCCAGAACAGCAACTGGAATTTCAGAGCCACCCATGGCAGCCTTGGCCATCTCAGAGGTGATGGGCACGGTGGCCACCAGCCCAGGCCCGGGGGAGCAGCTCCTGCTCAGCAGCTGCTCCACAGGAGGGAGCAGTTCCCATGGATTTCTCCACAATTTCCACGAATTTCAAAAGCATTGAATCCTTCCAGCCCCGAGCCGCAGCTGTCTGTGTTTGAATGCAAGAAGGGAGAGTCAGGAAATCAAAAGCGTTTCATGGAAGCTGAATTTGGGGCTGATTCTTTTTTCTGCACTCACCAATATACTTGGGTAATTGAGGAGAAGCCAAAAAGGTTCCTAAACAGAAAAGATACAAATATTCCTTTTCTCAGTGCTCCAAAAATTTCTGTTTAGTCTGATCCCAGAGTTACAGAGGATGTCCTCCTCAGAAAACCAGAACTCACCAGTTTTCTTTTCTGCTTAACCTTCCCTTTCTTTCTGAGCCTCTCTCCAGGCTCCCTGAATTTGAGGCGGGGCAGTGATCACTGATCTCTTTGCATGGTTTTGGTGAAATTAGGCTCTCTCAGCTCTCAGACCTCTGCAGAGAACTCAGAAAAAAGCAGCAATATCGATTGCAATTCCCTTACTCTTTTGTTCTCCCCAAATTAAATCTATTCCACACAAAACCTGAGTTATTCCCAGGTAGACACGTGGGTGCTGTCCCCAGCTGGACTCCAAAGCCAGCATGAGGATGGACATGTAAATATTCAGGTCAGTGTAACCCAGACTTCAGAAATCAATCTGGAATTGCTGAGCAATGCATGGCCTGATTTCCCAAATTGTCCTGTCATGCTGGAGCTCAAATAGAATTTATTGACTTGATGAAAAAATTGCTGGGGCAGCTCTGCAACTTCTCACAAAGCCCAGCAAGGCAACCAAGCCAGCCCCAGTCCATCAGAGGGGAATCCTCCAGGATTGGAGATAACCTGATCCTGAACTTCACAAGATCATCAATAATCTTAACCCTCCTCCTTTTTGCTGGAAGGATGAAAATGAAAATGTCAATGCCAGCAGAAAACCCAGAACATCCCTGGATTTCACCAGGGGAGCCACGTGGAGGGAGAGCCGCGGGTTATGTGGCACCTCAGCAGTTGTGGCAGGTCCTGTGTCACCTGCAGGGTGTGGGCACACCCCATACCTGACAAAACCAGGGGCTCTGCCTAAATTCTTATTATCACTGCACGTTTTGCTCATTAATCACCATCTCCCACTCCGTGTGCATTTTCCATCTGCTTGGGGGTCAGGTGTGGGACCCAACAGCTCCAGAACATTCATTTCCAACTGGTGGCTACCAGTGGCTGGAAAATGAGGTTCCTTGGTGAGTCTTTATTAGTTGTGTTAATTGTTTGACAGATCGTTATCGACTGTCATCCCAGGCATGGCAGATGGCCAATAAAAGGCAAACTGTGGCTCGCTGTCTTTTTGTGGCATCTTGATGGCTCTTAGATTTTAAAGGGGGAAAAAAAATGCATTTTCATTGTATCTGTGATCAGTCGGGAGAAAATTAGATAAATTACTGAATTCTAGTTTTGGTTTGAATTGAGCTTTATGGTAGAAGGTGGCCCTGCCCATGGCAGAGGGTCGGAAGCAAATGATCTTCTAAGTCCCTTCCAACCCAAACCATTCCATGGTTCTATGAATTATGCAAGGAGATGGGAGCTGTGGCTATAGGTCTGAACCCTTCAGACATCAGTAGATCTTTCTTTTCCAGTAAAAAAAGTGTCAAGGGATATAAAAAAAACAATGAGGGCCCATCCATACTCTGAGGAATGCATCACAAAGGTTTTCCCTTTTTTTGACTGAACAGAATCTTTTTTTGATGTGAAAAGTGGTTTCTGTGAGAATTTGATTTTCCATGGAGATGTTTTGGATGCCAGCACTCATCCTGCTGCTGCTGAAACCAAACCAGAACATTGCTTTGTGTTATCTCAAGCCAAACCATCCCTGTCCTCAGGTGAGGTGGGTGAAGCTCTTCTTCCTTTGGGAAGATCCATGATGAGACTGACCTTAAACCAACAGAGATTTTCTGTTTCTGCCTCACCTGCACTCCAGAGGTGCCACCAGGGCTGTTTTTTTTCAATTTGCTGGAGCACCTGGAGTGCCACTTCACACCCCCACCTTTTCCTCCAGTTTTTGTCATGGTTTAGCTTCTCAGCAGCGAGATTATGACTAAGCCTGATAAATGTGTGGAAACTTCGTAATTCTCCACCCACTTCCTCCAACTCTCCTGCTCTGAGTCATTCTCTGCTGAGCTTTTGACATTTATTTTGAGTTTCTTCATTGTCGTGTGGCTCCCATAACACCACACAATGCTGAGGCACCAGAATCATCCAGGTACCACACGGGGGTTGGAACTGGATGAGTTTTAAGGTTTCTTCCAACCCAAACCATTTCATGAAATGGAGAAAGGGCATCCCCTGGGAGAGAGAAGGCTGGTTTAGAGATCAGCCTGAAAAATAACAATTTCTGTGCACTGCTGTGCCTGTGTATTCCTCTCTAGGACCAAATGGGCCTGAGAGGTGGTTTTGGTAGAGGAACCTCAACAGCTTCTGGGAGTGAGCTTGTCACTTAAAGAATGTCCATAGGGGTGACCAGGAGCTGCCCAAATTCTCCCAACTTACCTGAAACATAATGGACAGAAAGTAAAAAATGAGGACCATAGAATCATGGAATATCCTGAAGGATATTTCATGAGTTGAGGATCATCAAGTCCAAATTGCTGCCCTATGCAGACATCCCAACAATCCCACCCTGTGCCACCAAGAGTAGGATTTGCTGTGTGTAAACCAGGAGAAAACCTCTGCCAGCCCATGACCCTCATCAGGGAGATGAGGCATTATGTGTCCTAAATATGGGACCTTTCTCTCTCCCCTCTTGCTGAGCGCTGTGCCAAAAGCCATGCTGGATTTCCAAAGGATTTGTGGCTGTGAGGATCCATCACGGCATAAGCAGCTCCTCAGTGAGGCCTTCTGGATGCTGACCTGGAACAGAGATTAGACAGAGCAAAAAGATAAAATAGAGATTTATTAAAAGGCCTCACTGAGCATACCTAGGCTGCAAAACAGCCTGGCTGGGCCACACCCAAGGTGAACCCAAAATGGGCACAAAATGGGCACAAAAGCAATGAGGTCCCACACTTTCATAAGTTCTGGTTCATTAACATATTGGAGTTCAGTGTCCAATTACAGCTTCAGGTTATGAGGGTCCATCCCCCTTGGGTTTCCTTCTCCCTTCACTGTTGGTTTTGTCCTTGGGCTGAAAGTTGTCCTGGGTCCCAAGCTGGAGCAGGAATTGTTTTGTCTCCCTGCTCTGTGCAGAGAGCTCAGTAGCACTGAATGTGAAACCTAAAACTACCCACTAAAACAGCATAGGATCTGAAAAACATAAAAGCTAAAACTTGCAGCAGTGGGAAATTGGGTCCATTCCCAATGCAGCTTGGCTTTAAGAGATTATGGAATATTCCTGGATGAGGCCTGTGCACGTGGAGACCAAGGACAGCGGCCACTCGATCCATGAAATGACTCCCAGGTGTTCTCAAGCAGTAAGGATAACCTGTGCTATTCCCTGGAGAGGATGGAGTGAGTGAGGAAAATGCTAAAGCATTCCCAAAAATAGCTCCTCAGCAGGCTCAGGATAATCCCTGAAAGCAGAGATCTTGCTGCTCCATGGCTCTGGTTCTCCCAACACACCCCAACTCCTGAATTACGTGCTCTGTGTCAATGGCACCTTTCATTCTGGGTGTTCCTGTGGCTGTCTTAGCTGTGGCCTGCATTTTCCTCCACTCAGGGCATTTCCCATCATGAATCCAGTTATCTGACAGTGTTTTTCCACGGACCTGGTGCCCTGTATCACAGGGTTATGTGCTCTTACTCAGGTTTTTGCTATTGCTATTTTGATTTCTTTTCACCTTCAAAAATCCAAGTACTTGACTCTGCTGTACAGAGGCCATTGGAGAGTGAGGGCAATTGTTGAAAATGCAAAAGAAGACAACTTAAAATAGCAGCAGTACTGTGGGGAACTTACCCACCTTTTCTTTTCCCCCTGAGATTTAAAATTCAAAGAAAGATGATGGTATTAACATGTACTGAACTACTGGGGAGGGAGGCTGCATAAGAAGGCTGCTGTGGCACAAATGCATCACACAGAACACTTTTATTCCTACATTTTACAGTGATTTTCATGACTGGCAAGTTATTGTTTAAAATGCAGTTTGATTAAATTCAGTCAGAGGAGAAGCACTATATTAAATCTTTCAGAAAGCACTTTGTATCACAGTGGGTTGCATCAGTAACACTTCTCTATGACTGCAACAAAAGCCAAGACTAAAATTGTTTAATTTTAGATGGTATATGTTTACAGTCTATAATAAGATATCAAATGCTCTCTCTCCAAACCGTTGTCTTTATCACAAAACAAAAAAACAAGAAAAAAAAACCCAACCTTTCAGACAATTTATGAGTCTCTGAGCTTTTCCTTTTCCACCTCAGATCTTGAAAACACAAGGAGTGCACTTAGTCATTAATCAGTGCCAGGGACGATTCGACCAATGCAATTAACTGCACTTGTTCTATTAATAATCAAGCACGCCACAAATGCTGCTGCACTCAGGTGTTAATCAGGACACCGTGCAGCTCTGCGCTCCTTCCCTCCAAGTGCGAGAGGAAATGCAGATTAATGGAAAATCAATGTGAGATATGGAGGTGTGACACGCACTTGTCAGTAAAATTCCGCTTTCTGGGAAAGACATGAAGATAATGCAGCTGTACAAAAGGCAACTCAATTTATCAGACACTGTTACAGACCTGACTGGTTAATGAACCCAGAAATCCTTTAATATCAGGAACTGGAGAAATAATCGTGGCTGCTGCCTTGTGTTTCACAGTTATGTGCAGAAATGCATCTGGAGGATGAAGCAGCACCCAGCTCCTCCAACACCTCACTTTGAATTCTCGGGAAGGTTTAGTGCTGGCCAGGTCCAGAGGCAGGTTCAGTGTGTGCTGTGGTGTTTCTGGTGTCCAGGGCTATCCCACCACTCAGATCTGCCATGATGGGAGCAGGGCACTGAGGGCTCTGCTCACATCCTCCTGCTAATTAAGCTCCCATGCCCTAATGAGCCCATGCCTGCTCCACTGAACACTTTCTCCTGATTTGCCATAAAAGTGGCAGCATTTTAGTACCTGCTGAGGAGCCAGGCCTTTGGCTCCTCTGCTGGCAGATTGGTTGGAATTGAATTTCCCAGTTGAACACCAACATTTTTTTCTGTTTTCAGTGAAACAAACCATCCAAACTGTTCCAGAGCTCTGCTGAAGTGGCAAATGTGTAACAGCGGCGAGGAGGCTGAGCCCTGGAACTCTGTGCTCCTGCACAAATGAACAGGGTCATTCCCACCATGGAGGGGACAGAAGGGGACAAGGACTTAGCCTGGTGTCTGCCAGGCTGGCAGGTTGATTTTGGCTTTTCTCAAAAGGAGGAGGAACCTTCAATCACTTAGGATCAGGCATGATTTACTGGGTCATTTCAGGGTTCCGTGGAAGCTTTCATATACCTCAATGCTATCAATCCATTAATCAGAACCCTCCTCTTCTCCCACTCCAAATTAACCCACTAATTTCAGTGTTAATTAAACCATCAGTCAAAGCAGATAACAACTATCTTCCACAGAGACAGTTCAACCTCTACCTCCCTATTTATTTATTTTTCTCACTGCAAGGAACGTGCTGGGACACCACAGGCAATTCTGGCTGCTGGGACACCACAGGCAATTCTGGCTGCAGCCCCCCAGGGTCGTGGGGAGCCCCTGGAATCTGAGTCCTTATCAGGATCAAGGAGATTAATTTCTGCAGCTGCTGGTCCCCCTGTTCCTGTGTCCTGTCCTATTGATGGGAATGATTCATGTTTGTAGGCTCGTGCAACACAAACAGGTTTGTTCCATTGGCAGAGGGCAGGGTTAGATTAAATATTGGGCAGGAATTGTTCCTTGGGAGGGTGGGCAGGCCCTGGCACAGGGTGCCCAGAGCAGCTGGGGCTGCCCCTGGATCCCTGGCAGTGCCCCAGGCCAGGCTGGACATTGGGGCTGGAGCAGCCTGGGACAGTGGGAGGGGTCCCTACCATGGCAGGGGTGGCACTGGGTGGGCTTTGAGGTCCCTTCCACCCCAAGGCACTCTGCCATTCTATGATCCTACAAAAAGTCCTGATTCCAGGGCATTGTGCCCTTCAAAGTCAGCTTCTCACAGGACACAGGAACCTTCTCCTCAGGCAGCTTTAGGGCTGTGACCCAGCAGCAGAGGGGAGTTACAGCACGGTGTGACACGGGGAGAACAGAGTTGTTGTACCTCTGAAATTGCAGAGGAGTCCTGGCCACCCCCAATGACACAGATCTGGCCCTTGTGGCTCAGCCAGCTCATGGCCCTGGAGGGGCTTTTCACAAAACTGAGCAGCTGAGCAGGAGAGGCAGCTCCAAGGTAGGACCTGACCTTTACAAAAGCACCTCACTCTACTTTGCACTTGTCCTGAGCTGAAATGATGAAATGCCAATTTGTACCACAACATCATCCATTAATTCCTGCCTCTGGTGGACTTTGCTCCATTTACTATATTTTCTCCATTTTCACTTTTACTATCTTAGAACTATTTATCCAGAGAGAAAAAGATGAATTTGGCCTTTTAGATCAAATTTAACTAACTTTTATTTTGGTAATCTATTTTAGATGTTTGCATTTAAAGAAAAAAAAACAAACAAACGACGTTTCCTCCTTTATAGCCCATTATAGTCTAATGATTTCAGGGAAATATCAAATTAAAAAGCTGACAAAAACATATATAGAACCTGGCAATCCCCTCTGGAGTTTTAAAGCTTATGATCACACAGAGCTTGCCAGAGAAGTTTTTATCTCCCCCAAATCACTGAGCCATTACAAAGCATCCTGTGATTATGTAATTAGGTGATACATCATCTGTATTAAAAATGCTTCTGAAAATTTGTGTTACCTGTGAGCTGCATATGAACAGAGACCTGTTTTCAGCTGTGGCATTGAGGCCGCTTTTGTGAGCAATGTAATTTCTTTTACTCATGTATACATATTTATTTCTCTCTTTATTCCCTCACTTTCGCTGTCCATGGTCATAAACACAGAGGGAAAAAATATGATCTATGTAATAAAATGTAAATTTGCTCTGAGGCCAAACAATGGAGAAATGTTTCACAGTCCTTGAATCTTGAATGAAATAAAATAAAAGGATAGAAGGAAATTGATATTGGGTTTCTCAGTTTCCAGCACATTTCATTTTCCCCTGGGAAATCTGTAGGGAAGCAAACCATGACCGTGACCTTTGGCAGGTGGGAGCCCAGACATGGCAACCAGGAAGCCTCAAACCAGTTCACGACATCCAGTTATCCCCAGAATGGGGAAAAGGGGTCTAAAGGGAAAAGGGATGGCAGAGAGAGGGACTGAGGGCTGGGGGGATCCTTTTATCCCTGATATCTGCCCACCCTGTCAGTCCTGTTGAGTGTGATGGCTGAAGAATTCCACGTGTGGGACAGTGGGGTCTCCTCCATGGCCGCTCCTTCCCTGCTCCACCTCCACCCTCTGAGCCAACAAACCTTTTCCTACCTGTTGTTTGAGCCAAATCAGCTCTGACTGGCCAAAATTCGTTTTGCAGAGCACACAGAAGTATCTCAGCCAGGACATGAAGAGACAATGCCCTGTGGCTAAAATCCTCCCCTCCATGTCTGGGTTTAGCCTCCATCCTGCAGGAGTTTTGCCAAACAAGCAGCGTTTTCAGGCAAAAAAAGCAAGACAGACGCAGCTATAAATGTTGTTTTGTTTCCTTGGAGGCAACCTTTGGACTGCATTGATTTTCCTCTTATTTAATACTCGGGCAGCTTCCTACTTTTCTGCACAGCAGCATTCCCTGGTTATCCCAGTGCCCCTTCCCCACAGAGGCACAGAACTGGAGATGTGGCACACACACACCTGCACGTCAGGCCTAACAGCAAGCTCACCAATTCTGCATACCTTGCTTCCCCCCATTTTTTATTTGCTCCACAGGAAAGTGGCAAGATTGCTGGATTTATAATATACTGTCATCCAGAATCAGAGAGAAAAGGAAAAAAATCATATAAAGAAAAAAAATCACTCTGCTGGGCAATCTTGCTCTGAAATAAGGTTGGAGAGAAGGGAAAGAGACAATTAAAAGCAAGTGTCCTCCTTTTATCTGATCCCTGCTGTTCTTTTTAGAGCCAAGCAGCCTGCAAAGTTACCTCTGATGCTTTTAAAGAAGCCAGGAAAAGTACCGGTGGCTCTTAAGAAAATCCAATTTTTCCTTAGAGACGTCTCTGTTCCCTCCTCAAAACAAGGCAGTGAAGGGGGCAGAAGTTCCTGGTGGGGTCAGGAGGAGGTGATCCCACAGCAAGGGCCTTCAATTCTGTGGCATCAGCATTTGTTTCCTGAACACCAGGGAGTTTTTCTCCTATAAGATGCCCTCGTGCAGGGGTTTCCATAGAAAATGGGGGTCTTTTTTGGCCCCAAAATAGCTTTGGGTTCCCACTCAGAGCAGAATATTCTTAACTGCCCCAGTCTGGGAGCTTCTGCTGAGCCCTCACAGCCACAGCTCAAACTGGGGATGTTTGTCATGCCTGGCATCAAGGAAGAGTCGTCTGTGGCTCCTTGAAGCCTCCGTTTGACCCAGGTGTCAAATCAGCCCCTTGCTCTATTGAATGGTGAATAATAAATGCTTAAAGGAATCCTCACAGTGGAGAGGAAAAAAACAACACCCAACTGAAGCTGGCTTGTACGAAAAACTCATTGAAGAACAACGAGCAGCAAGTGGATTAATAAACCAAGCCAAAAAGAATTTTTAAAAATGAATTTGTTTTGCTTTTGGACAGTTTTCAGGCAATTAGAAGAGAAAAATTTTATGAAGCAAATTGGTTTTCCAAGGCTCTCCAGCCAAAGCAGGAAGGTCCTGTGGTAATTTTTATATTCCTTTTCAAGAGACTTTACAACACTTGTGTGCTCTTAGTGCTGCAGCTCACCAGAGCTACTCTCAATGAGCAAAGAGTAAAATCTTCTCAGTTATTGAGCAATGATTCCTCACAGCTGGTGGAAACCAGGTCCCGGCTGTGGTGTAGCTTACACCCTTCTGCCATTAAAATCTATTTAGTGCAATAACTTTAATTAATAGGAAAACATCCCTAGGTTGGGTAACTCAGCTTCACCTTTTTACCCCTGTGAGCAGGAGTTGGCAACACAAAACCACAGCCTTTCTCTTGAGAGTTGCAGATGTTTGGGTTTTTTTGTCTGTTGGCACCTTCACAAATGACTCAAAGAAAGTTTGTGGCTCACTTTGCATCTGGCAATTTCCTGCCTGGCACATGTGGGAGGTAAAACCATGTGAGCATCACATCACAGGGAAAGAGAAGGTGAATCTGGCTTTATAAAGGTGCTATTCCACACCTCCACAGTCATCTGTTGTGCATTTTATTTAATTTTTGGTTATTTTTGCCCACCCACCCAGCTCCAGGACCCCTAACTTCTGGAAGTATATTGATGGGAAACAGAAGACCTCTATTTCACATCCAAAGCAAGTTTCCCATGGGAAATAAAGATCTTGTCTGCTTTTCTTTCAGCTACATCAGCTGATCTAATAAAAAGTGGTGTCTTTGCTGAACTTGCTGTGCTTCTGTCCTCAGAGCATTCCAGCTGCTGCTAGCACAGTGATTGCCCCAATAAAACATGACACTGATGATTAAACAGCCAACTTAACCCACACTGCAGCTGCTGCAGCTGCACATTGTGCAGGGCCTCGTGTGGGCCCACAGATCAGTGGGGTCAGGCTCTGTGTCCCAGGCACATCCCCTGGCCATTCCTGACCCAGGATCACAGACCCACTGAGCACCTGCAGGGTCCAGTCCCAGCTGTGCCCCATCCCCACCCTGTCCCCAGCCCAGAGCTCCGAGTGCCACCTCCAGGTGACACCTCCAGGGATGGGCACTCCAGCCCTCCCTGGGCAGTTCCAATCCCTGAGCGCCCTTTCCATGGGGAAATTCCTGCTGGGGTTCGACCTGGGCTGCCCTGGCTCAGCCTGAGGCTGTTCCCTCTCCTCCTGTCCCTGTTCCTTGGGAGCAAAGCCTCCCCTGGCTGTCCCCTCCTGGCAGGGAGTTGTGCAGAGCCACAGGATCCCCCCTGATCCCACTTTTCTCCAGGCTGAGCCTCCCCAGCTCCCTCAGCCTCTCCTCACTGCTCATCCCCAGCTCCAGGCAGGGCTGTCCATGAGCAATGGCCCCTCTGGGCAGTGCTGGATGGGACAGTGACCACCAGGGCCTGGTGACAGCTGGACAATGACCACCAGAGGCTGGTGACAGCTGGACAGTGACCACCAGGAGCTGGTGACAGCTGAACAAGGACCACCAGGGCCTGGTGACAACTGGACAGTGACCACCAGGGCCTGGTGACAGCTGGACAAGGACCACCAGGAGCTGGTGACAGCTGAACAAGGACCACCAGGGCCTGGTGACAACTGGACAGGACAATGACCACCAGGAGCTGGTGACAGCCACTCCAGCCACACAGGAGCCTGCAGCCCACGGGGCCAAACCAAAGAAGGCACAAACCCAAACCCCTAAGGTTTGTGCAGGACAGACATCAGGCTCTCCCCTTCGTGTTTTACCCAGGGCCAGAGGCTCCATCCCAGTGAGAGGCTCTGGGATCCCAGTCTAAGCCAGTCCAACAGCAGAGCCTGGAGGTTTGTGCACACAGGGCGAGGGCAAGGCCCATAGCTCCAATTATTACCTGGCCTCATATTCACCATGGCAAGTCCACAATGCCTGAGCCAGGGCTGCAGCTGCTGCCTCAGCATTTCCCCCTCGCATTCTGAGTGCCTCTGGAGAGCTCTCCAGCCCCAGATGACCTCCCAGACCCCAGGAAGGCACAAAACCCCACGGCCACACCAGCAGGGCAAGGCCATGCCGGGGTTCCATCGAACACGGGCGTTTATGAACCGCAGAGAAGGGGAGGGAAAGAGAAAGCACCCACTGAGAAGGATGATGAGTCTCCTGCTCTTGGAGAAAATTGTTTTACTCCAGACTTTATATTTCAGCAGAGCTCTTTTTGTTCTGATTTTAAAGTTACAGATTAATCTCTCTGATTTAGGCAGAAAGTAAGCTATTAGTTTAGCCAGCTCTAACAAACGTCTCTAATGGAAGCATTTTCAAATATACTCTCATTTCCCACGTATTTCCACTTATCAGGGCTATAAAAGTTAGTTTGTGTATGGCATTGCTGAGGCACATTTAGACAAAAAACATAAAGACGGGTTTTATTTTCAGCATAAAGGATTTAGCTACAGTTCAGTTGTCAAAGTTGCTCGACTGAAACTAATTTAAAAAGGGAAACTGTAATTTTGATTAATCAGAAATTTCCACTAAGAACATCTGCTTTCTGTAGGAAATGTTGACATGGCAAAGGAACAAATTCCAGGAGCACAGTCCAGCCCAAACATAAACACATTTTAAGCTCCTGAATTTCAGAATCTTTCAGTTTCGCATCTTTTAGTTGGAATGAAATTCTCAAACAATTCTGCCTCTGTTCAAGTTCATTAAAGGGAATTAGGAATTACCTGAGCAGTGCTGAGTGTCCTGAAAGAAACCTGTGGAGTTCCTCTCTCCGTGGTGCAGAGGGTGCTCTTGGTCTGTCCCCAGGTCCCTCCGTGTCACCTGTGGTGGACAGGGAAGGAGGAGAAGGAGAAGGAGAAGGAGAAGGAGAAGGAGAAGGAGAAGGAGAAGGAGAAGGAGAAGGAGAAGGAGAAGGAGAAGGAGAAGAAGGAGGAGGAGCAGAAGGAGAGTTTTCCAGACACACATAAAAGAATGTGGAGCTGCTTGCAGGGGCTGGATCAATAATCTGATTTATTGTTCCCTGGATCTGAGGAGTCCCCACAGAACTGGTGAAATGTAAACCTCACACTGGGAAATAAAATCAGGTGTTCTGCTTTTGTGTCTGAGACCCTGTTTGCAGTTAAAAAAAGAAAATGTCATTAATAAGGATTTTTTTCCCCTACTTTATCTGATACAAACTGTCCAGAAAAGATGGTAGGAGTAACACCACATTCTTTTGTAAGTCACATGTTAGAGATTCACCATCTGAGCACTCCTTCTGCTTCTATTCTCATTTATTTTGTTCCGAGCTTCCAGTGAACCATGTGGGCTGAGACATTATGGCTTTTCAATAGCTCACTAAATATATTTAGAATGCTTAATTGAAGCTTAACCTTTACTTTGTTCAATAAATGCATTCTCCATCTAACAGCTCCAAACAAGAAAATAACTTTGTTGAGGTTTCACATTTTGTCAGCATTGTTTCCCTCTAAAGATAGAGAAATTGAAGCCTCTACAATAAATTGATGGAACAGGGAATCAACAGAAGAAAAAATAATTTTGATGATTTCTTCTTTGCACTGCAATTATATCCAGTACACTTGACAATGAAATAAACAAATAGTACAAATGAAGCCATTAATTTCCTTTCTATCCACACAATTTTAATTAGAATCGTTTAATTAGTCTTGGCTACAGTTTCTCAAGAAGATTGCCCAACACACATTTAAGCTACTCTCCTGCACAAAGATATATTTATCATTGTTTATTAAGTACAACAAATAGCTACAGCAGTCCTAGGTAGGCCATGATAAATGCTACTGTCAAAAACATTTCTTTATCACCAAATTTATTTGAAAGCAAAGTTCTCTCCGTGTTCATTAGTTATTAAGCTTTTGCTGTTTTAATTGTTACAATAAATATAATGACATATTTAATATATTAACTAACTTTTTATGACGTGTCATTTTTTGTAGCTGGCAATAAAAGTCCCTGAGCCTTGAAATAATTTTTCCTTGTTTGTTTTGCCAAGGTTTTTGTTCTAGAAAAACAACCTGAACATGAAATCATAGAAAATTGCTCTGAAAGGAGTTTGGGATCACCTTCAGAGGTCACCTGATTTATTCCTTCTCCCTCCTCCCCACTGCTGGTGGTGTTTGGTGCAGAATTGGTTCCAAGATCCTCCAGCTCTCAAGGTTTCAGAGGCTCTGCAGGTTCCTCCAATGGTTCACTCATTTCCCACTGAGAAAAACTTCCCTTGTCTCACCCAAATATTCCTTCCAGATAAAGTTCATGGTTCCCTGTGGCAGATCTGGAGAAGACATCCATCCTTCCCCAGCACAGACCCTGTTTCCGTGTCTCCTTTTGTTCCTCTCCAAACCCCACTGGGTGTTTCAGTTTTGTTTCCCAGCTCTTCCTCTCGAGGTGAGATGTGTCAGGTTTTGCAACTTCTTCAAAATGCAATAATTCTCACGTGGAAATCTCATTAAGGTAGGAAATCATAACTCTGGCAGGAATAATAAACCACGAAATTATTTTATATCAGCAGTGCTGGGTTAATGCTTGATCATCTCAGAGCGCTTTTCCAACCGTAATGATTCTGTGATTTTATAACTCAGCCATTGTCACAACTGAGAAAATGTGGAAGGAATCTTTTTTTTTTTTCCTGTTGTCAGCTGCAAGTAGAACTGGAAGAACAGTCACAACAAAGAGTTTGTCAGATGAAATCTTGTCTTTCATTCTTCGCATGAACTGCCCAAAAACCTGACGGATTTCTTGGCTGGGTTTTCTACTTAACATTATTGACTGAAAACTTTTAGTTAATATCTCCTGGCTTCTACCTCACTTCCAGGCACTGTTCCCAAGTCCTCATTAATCAGGTTTCTAACACCCTCACTGGATATCTGAGCCAACGAAAGCCAGCTCCTACAAATAAGCTGGAGAAGGTGTGAGCGTCACCGTAACCCACGGAGAGCTGCACAGCCCTGAGAAGATGAGAGCAGAGTTGTACTCAGGGCTTGGAGGTTTAAAAGAATATTTAACTGATGAATTGCATCCAAAAATTTGGCTTCTTGAAGCAACACTTTATACGATCATGGAGTGGCTTGGGTTGGAAGGGACCTTAAATCCCATCCAGTGCCAACTTTGCCATGGCAGGGACCCCTCCCACTGTCCCAGGGCTCTCTCAGCCCCAATGTCCAGCCTGGCCTTGGGCACTGCCAGGGATTTTGAGTGAATCAACACTTGATGATCATGTCCCAGAGAGACAGAAAAATTTGCACAGGGATATAGGAAGAAAGACAATTCAGATTGTCTAGTGAAAAATTGAAGTGAGAAGTAGTATTTTTGGAGAAGTTGCTAAGCTGATTTGTTAACCATAGGCAAAACGTGTCTTTTGTGAAAGGGATAAAATGAAATCAGATATTAAATGTGAAAAAAACCCCCAGTATATAAACAGGAATAAGTGGAAGGACTTTAGAAGTACAGTAAGCTGAAAAGAAAGCTTAATTCTCAGGAAAAGTCCACTCATAACTGTTGAGGGAAATCAGACACAATTATAAGGAGTTTTTGTACAAAAGAAATCCCAGCAGTGTTCTGGGTTTATCACTTCACAATAGTGGTGATAAGGTTGTTAATAACAATGCAGGGAAAGGAGAACTGCTCCATAAATATTCACATCTCCTACTTTCCAAAGAAATGCGAGGATGGAGTATTTAGGAGTCAGCTATTAACTACTGAGGGTGTTAAACAAAGCATATCAATACAAATGTTTTAAAACTGACAGCCCTGATACCATCTGCAGAGGGTGATCCCTGTACCCAGCTGGGAGAGTGTTGGTTTTTAGCACATGATTGATCCTAGAGAAGTTCCAGCAGATTGTTGGAGCATTAATGCTGTGGCAGTGCTCCAGATGCACAGCCAGAACAACCTTGGCACCTCTAAATGACTTCCCCTGACCTCAGTCCAGGGCAAATAATGGGATTAAAGCTGATACAAGATTCAACAAGGGGAAGTGAAGATGGGAACGTGATTGTCATTCCACATGATCCCATGAAAGGGTCCTGTCAAACAAACAACCCCGATTTTATTTCACTGATAACATCACCAGCATGGCTTCTGAGCCACTCTGACTTTTGTAGGTATCTGACTCAGCCTTGGGAATATTCTGATTAAAAATGAGAATTACTCAATAGCAATAAAACAGAGGTTAAATCTGTTAAAAATGGGCAAGCTAATGGATCTGAAATGGAGTCATCAGAGGGGAATCATAATTAAGTGCAGAGCTGGGATTCTGCTGGTATCTGCTTACTGCTATTAATCATTTTCAGTAATGATTGGCTGGTAAAAGTTTCAGATGACACCAAGATTGATGCACAGGTAAATAATCATGAGAGCAGAGAAATAATAAAGAGCATTCTGAATCCTTCACTCACCTCTTTCTCAGAACAAGAATGTTTCACACACTCAGGTTCAAAGATGTGTTTAGAAGACAAGAATGAGGCCACAGCTGCTAAATTTAGGTTGGTAGCTGGCGAGTTGTCCCAAGGAAAATGATTTAGCTTTCCACACAGCCAAGGAACAACAGCTCTGAGAGGATGCAGAAAGGATCCATGTTCCTGACAGCAGAGGGGATGGAAATCCATGCTGGTTTCCCTGGAGATACCCCAGTGCTGGTGGGAGGAATCTGGGGGCAAAAATCCCACAAATTCCTCAGGGGAGGAAAATGATTCTCTGTGGGAAATCAAGAGTTTGGGTTGGTTTGGTTCCCATTAAAAGGAGGCTCCATTAAAAGGGCATCGAAGCACCTTCAGAACCCACCAGGAGCTGTTCCCCATTTCCAAGGCACCAGGCCCCCTCACAGGGGAGAATTCTGCTGGATACTGGGGACATCCTTAATGGAAAAGACATCAAAGTTGGAAGTTGAAGCAAGATATATTCAAGCAAGAGACAAGACAAGTATTTTTTAAGAATGGAAGTTCTTTCTCTTTTAGGAAAAACTGTGAGGGCTGTCCTTCACCACCTGCCTTTCCAGAGGCCTTTTGGAAATGACTTTTTGACCATTGAGACGAACCACAAGGATTATTTTAGGGGAACTTTGGGTGCAATACTAATATTTAGAAAGATGCCAAAGCTCTCTGAAGTAAATCTTTGTGACTCCACATTAATTACTCCAGTTGTAAGAGTAAACAGGAACAGCCAACAGTTCCCATCATGATTAAAGGCTCATTGTGTTGACCCACAGGAAAAATTGTGACCATGATCCACAAGCAACAGAATTTGAGTTTAAAAATCTCAAAAAATGCAGCCTTACCAATTGCTATTCCATTCTGAGGAAGTTTTCCATGGCTTTTTTCTAATTTTCTACTCCTTATTATTCAATTTATGACACTGAAATGACGATGTCTCCTTTCTGTTCCTTATTCTGTAACCATCCACCTGTTTGTCTATATTTCTATATCTGCAATTCCACTTCTTTTTTCATTAATCAGTGCATTTTAATGAGTCTACATTATATTTATATATAAAAATATATAATATTTACATCCTAAATGAAACCGTGACAGAAAGAAATTCTTCTTATCGCTTCTGAGATGTTTCTCTATTTTCAGCCCTAAATTCTACAGCCATTTTTCACTACAAAAGCACATCTGCAACTCCGTGTCATTGATTCTGACATTTTTTAGGTTGAAAATATTAGGTAATAAAATCAGATTCAATGAGTTGCTGGTGAAATTCATAAAACTCTTTGCAACTTAATAAATATTTTTTTTCATCACTGCATGTAATCAATCACCTTTTAATCCACGCTGGAGGAGATAATATTTCTATCCCAAACAAGTGGAGTGAATGCTCAAAATATGATTTTTCATGGAAAAGATCAAGTGTTTTGCTAACATCAAAATGTGTCTTTCGCCCACTTATCTCTTATCTGACGTGCAAGAAAATATGAATGCTAATAAAAAAATTCGAGCTCATCTAACAAGAATCTGTATTCATCTGTTTCCTTCTCATTGTTCAGGTGCTGATAATTAATTAGTTCCAGCCTCATCTCATGCTCGTGTTTTAAGAACACTTGACACGGACTAACAACAACAGAGCAGCCTTGGATTCATTTGTGGCTTCAAGAACAATGAGAAGAGAGCACGAGATCTCAGTCTTTACTCTCTTTAATGAGAGGAGAAGCTTTTCCTCACCAAATCCAGCTGAAAAGCTTTGCTGCAACCCCTCACACAAGCGAAAATACACTTGAACAAGAGCCTGCAGCAGCTGCTTGGACTACTTAAATAAAAACAGCTTTTGTGGAGAGCAGGAGCGATTCGGTGTGAATTATGAATGACAGTGGACTTCAGAATCTGTTCTCTGTCTGAAAATACAAATATCACTTGTAGGACACACATTTTTTTTTTTCCCTTAGCTACTGTAGCATCAAATAAATGCTGCTATATGTCTTGATTTACCAACTAAAGTTAAGTGTCAGATTTTAGGCAAATAAAAATGATTAAAATATGACAGCTGGCAAATTATGCTAACACCTGGTAACAAATCATTCCTGACAGTTCAATAGTGAACTTCTTAAAGCACAGCTATTAATATTATAAACAGTGCAATGCAAAAAATTGTAGGACTTGACTAACATGCTCAGTTTATCTTAATGTGGAAAAATGTCATGCCTTGTTCCTTGGGATTGAAGAAAATTGGAGCTGAGTAATTGCAAACATGCAAATACTTCTAAGTAACATCGGTGTAGCTGTTCAGAACCAGCTGAATATGAAATTTTCAGTGTAGGATGATGTTCAGGCCATTCCTGGTTCCATTAATTCAATTAAGATTCCATTTATGGGGGGAGATTTCCAAGTGTGTGAATATTTAGGCGGCCTTTAGTATTGATGGCACCAAATTCTTTGTGATCTGGCATAAATCAGCATCATTTAGGTTGGGAAGACCTCTGAGGTGATGGAGCCCAACCTTGAAATGATCATCACCTTGCCAGCACCAACTTGGATTAATTGGAATAAGAGCAACCCATCCACCACACCAGGTTTTGGAAGATCACACTCCTCACTCACATCCCAAGGCAGTCGTTCCAGATGGATCTCATAAATATAATTAATAAAATTAATCACTTTTAAACTCATTAATTGTCTCATTTATTTGTCTGGTAATGGTACAGCACTGGACCATTTCAATGAACGTCCAAGGGCCTTCAGACCTTGGATTTTGTGATTTTTGGATCATTACTTACCAAGGCACTCTAAAGACAGTGAAATGTGTCTGCAGACATCAAGGTCCATCCTGCAGCTCACAAAGGACTCAGAAAGGAGGAGAGGGAGAAACCAACTCTACTTTCTGCTCATCCACCTTTCTCTCTAACCTATTTCCTGGACTCTGAACTTTAGCTCAGCACAAAATTCAGCAGAACCAGCTCTGTCCCAGATTTTATGAAGGATAGATGAGGTACCATCCATGCAGCCAGCCCTCCCCGTGACACATGAGGAGAATCTGCAGCTGAGGAGTAAAATGTGCCAACATGTGAGCTAGAACCTCATCACCCCTCTGCATGATGGAGGAGACTGATTAATGTAACATTAATGTGCTTCCAAAGACGTCACCAGGCAGAAGTCTCACAGATTCACAAATGAATTTCATATTATTTTTTTTTACTTTTCATGGTGCTTTTCTGGTTTTATTTCACCAAGTTGCAGTGGAATAATTATTGCTGTATTATCCATGTGTCTGTGCAGTTTGAGGAACTAAAAATAAATGATGGCTTTACTGATACGTTTTTTGACTGATACATTTTTCGACTTTGTCATAGATAATTTATGGAATAATTTTACACTTCTGCAACACCCAGCTCACAATTCACATTCCAATCCATGAGGTGTCATTTGCAATTTGCGATGGATTCTTAATGAAATTCTTTGGATCTTACCTCCTAAATGTTTCATTTTATGCTTGGGCAGAAGAGAGAAAGTGTGTTCATATACATTTATACATTGTAAATGGAAATAAAGCTATGATCTGGCTCATCTTTCTAATCTATTTATCCTCCCAACTCCCCCAGCGCTACGAGGAATATTATCCTCTGCCTTACATGGGGAAGGGAGAAACGAGGAGCTGATGGGACTCCCTCAAGGTCACAACATGGGGAATAGGGAGCTGAATCCATGTGGAATCATGGAATATCTTGAGCTGGAAAAGACCCACAAGGATCATCCCAGCCTCTGTCCCTGCACAGACCCCCCAACAATCCCAGCCTGGGCATCCCTGGAGTGGTGTCCAAAAGCTCCTGGAGCTCTGGCAGCCTTGGGAATGTGCCCATTCCCTGGGGAGCCTGGGCAGTGCCCAGCACCCTCTGGGGGGCAATCCAACCAAATCTTTATCCAAATTTCCCTAAAATCCAACCTAAACTCCCCTTGGGAGTTCACTCCCATCATTCTGGAGGCCACAAGGAGAGATCTCCCCCATCACCCCACCACCCCATCCCAGCTCCAGGCATTTTCCAGGTTTGAGCCTCACACCCTCTTGGCTCTGCAGGTTCTTCACTTGCTCATCCTCCTTCTCCCTCCAGTTTAAAGGAACTCATTAACTCACAGGACTTAAATTCATGCTGAAGCTTAGTTACATTCAGTGTAAGTCACCTGCAGGAGCAGTCACCAAAAAAAAAAAAAATCTTGTTGTGATCACAACAGATAAGGGCTGAACACGTGGTCCCTTGGAGACACCACAGCCAGAGCAGGTTCTGGGTTCCTCAGATAAAGCAAAAGAAGAAATACTAATTACTGGCAGATTATTCTACTATTTCAGTGCTCTGTCCCTTTGTGTTGGCTACTGCCCAAGAAAGATGCTGATAAATTGGAATGGGATCAGATTTGAACCAGCGAGCGATGAAAGGATTGGAAACGTGCCCTCGAGGGCAGAGACAGGGAGCTAATTGAGCTGTTGTGTTTTTTCCTTGGTAAAGCAAAGATCAAGGACTAAACTTAGTCTGGAGAAGGGAAATTCTAAATAACACCCTGCCAGTCTAGCCAGAGCATAACCAGGCAAAATAGCTGGAAGTTCAAGCTAAATATTCAGGATTCACAATTAATTTTTATGACTGCTTTCAAGGGACTGGAGCAGGTTCTCCACCCCTAGAAGTTTAGACATGTCAGATCTCAGTAATAACCCCTAACAAAGAGTTTTTCCCTCTAAAAGTCTTACTTCATTTTGGAAGGTGTTGTGTACAGAAGGCAACAAAGAAAATAAATTACAAAATTCGCTGCATGTCAAAATTATGAATGCAAATTAATGGATTGGAATTTGTTCAATGTAATTACAGAACAATTTAATTTTATTTTTTTTTAACCCCACCTGGGGATGCAAAAAACCCCCAATTAATGTGGAAGTGAACATATTTTGCAGGTTTCCTGCCATCTGCATTGCAGGTGTCTCCTCCAGCACACATCCAGCTCAAACAGCTGTCCCAGCAAATCCAATGGGATGTTTTCCAGGCTCCTCCAGGGATTTCTCTGTGCTCAGAGCACGGGGAGCTGTGGGGAGGGCTGGCAGTGAAGGGAACACTTTTCACTTGTTATTGGTTTGCAGCTCTCATTTTCCACACAAACCCTCTCTGCTTCCAGAGTTTGGTTGGGTATGGACGATTTGATGGCTTTAAACTCAAATAAAGTAGGGTTAGGTGGGAGGTTGGGAAGAAATTCCCCTGTGAGGGAGGGCACAGAGCAGCTGGGGCGGCCCCTGGATCCCTGGCAGTGCCCACGGCCAGGCTGGACATTGGGGCTGGAGCAGCCTGGGACAGTGGGAGGGGTCCCTGCCATGGCAGGGGTGGCACTGGGTGGGATTTAAGGTCTGATTTTGGTGATTCTGTGACCCTGTTTGGGTTTGGGTCATTCTGACCCCTCTCTCACCACGTTTAATACCTTCTCCAGCACTCCTTCATTATTCAATAAAGAAGCTTTTACCATGAAATCTGTCTGCATGTTGGGCTGATTAAACTCACATTTGTTGACCCTCAGGCCTTGGTTCAAAGCTCAAGCAGAATTTAGCTCTGAGTTAGAGAGTCCTTCATTGTAAAGAGCTGTTGAAGCTCCAAGACTCCTCTGGGGCTGATTTCTGTCAATTAGTTATCTGGAATATGATGATTTATGGATCCCTCAGATTGTGTTGCAGGATGGGGATGTTCAGCAAGCTGTGAGTGAAAACAGAGCAGCCTCAACGGGAGCAAATGGATGGAGAAAATAATGTTCCCTTCCAGCTGATCAAAATGGCAGAGAAAATTATCCCTGCTTCGAGATTTGTGTCATGCATATATATAAATATATATCTCTATCTCACAGAGCAGATTCTGCCTCCCCAAAATCCAGGGAGAAGATTAAATATGGATTTTTAATGGGTGCATATTTACAGTCAAAGCCATTTCTCCCTATCAAAAGCATCAATGTGCAAATATAACCAAAGCAAGTTGTAGAACTCTATATTTGAGAAAAGGAGACTCCCATAATATTTTGCATTCCTCGACTTCATGTGTTTTTGCTGTAATTCATTTTCCCCCTCAGTTCTGAACATTCAAGCATTCTGTAGTGTTTTGGCTTTTAAATTTATAGTGACAACTTCCAGTAAATTGTCTGAAGAAGACAATAAAATTGGGCCCTTTGGATTGCTGTGTGAGTGGATCAATGTTCTATTTTCCAGCGTTATGATAATGAGTTAATTTTAAAGATGTATTGAGTGATTTGCCGTTAATTCTGCCATTAAAATTTACCTCATGCCTGGACAACAGTGCACTTTGCTACAGTGCTTAAGATAAAAAGTACAGGATTGTAAATGGGATTTCTAGAGTGGAATTGAGCCTAAAAATTGGAAATTTGGAGCTGTTGACTCAGCTCTAATCAGCTGAAAGCAGTTGGTGCTGCCAGGACTGATGTCCCCTGAGGCAGGGGGGACACAGGGACAGGGAGGGGGCTCAGGGTGACCCGTGGGGCTCATGGGGAGCATCAATCCGAAACCACCTCTGCTCTGTTCTGCTGGCAGCTCCTCTGCTCGAGATCTGTGAAACGAAAGATAAATTATATTAATTGTGTTATATTATATTAGTCACTAGATGATCTCAGAAGAGGAAATATGGGATGGGACAATGAGGAAATGCTGCTGGAGGACACTGAGGAGAAGCTGAATCTCCTTCCTGCTGCCCCAGTGGGCTGGGGACAGGATGGGACAGGATGGGACAGGATGGGACAGGATGGGACAGGATGGGACTGATCTCCCTGGGGCTGCTCTGCCTCTCCTCGTGTCTGTACCCCACAGAGGAGTCCTCAGAAAACAGAAAGTTGGAGCATTTCACTTCAGAACCCTTCCTGAGTGCACTCAAACAGGGCAGAAATCCCTGACTCCTCAAGGAAGAGCAAGGAGGATTAAACACAAGTGCAGAAACACAGAAGGTGAATTTCCTTGTGGTGGTTCTGATATTTCAGATTATTTTTTCCCAGGCACGGGAGCTGAGTGTGAGGCACAGTGATTTTTCAGCAGGTAGAAGGTGAGGGAGCTCTAATTGCTGGCACTGCTGTCACACCACAGTCAGGGAGCCAGGCTGGAACTGGGGAAGTTTGTCACCAGCTTTCTCACCCCGGCTCCTGCTAATTCCTTTCACACCATTCTGATGCCCTTAAATTGTTCTTTTTACAGCATTTCAAGGTGCCTTTTCCTTCTCCTCTCCTCTTTTCACAAGAACACTTTGCCTACACCTCCATCCAGAGCTGCTGCAGACAAAGCAATTACCTGTGTTGCATATTTGGGAGGGGCACGTGGACATGGATGTCAGGACATGGGGAAAGGCCAGGGATACACACCCCGTGTAAATACTGCTGAAGGCAAGGAATCAAAAGGAGACATCAGCCAGCTCCATCCTACTTTTCCTAAGTGAAAAAATTGGCTGCTTTCATACAGAAGAGGAAAACGGGGAAAAATAATTCAAAGTCACCCCTAAAAAGCTTTGAGTTGTTTCCTACCACTGTGCAACCCCAAGGATTTGGAGCTATAGGGTGGGAGAGGGGGACAGCAGGGTCCTGCTGTGGGAATTATCAAAAGTAAAGGATTTTAGGGCAACTGTAAAAGGCCTCAGAAACAGAACAGAAAACACAATTTAGAATGGAGCTAAAGCTGCAAGGCTTGTCAGGAGGAAAGGTTACTTTAGATATAGAGAGCAAGGGCAGAAAACAATAGTTAGTGTTTGGAAGTTGGCTAGCTCAAATCTTGGGAATGTAAAAAATATATCTAGCAAGATAGTTAGAATTCTATAAGCTTAAAAATGAAGTGCTGTGTTGTACTATATTATTACTTTTAATTTATTACTTTATTGTACTCAGGGGCTCACAAGCAGTTCTTGTTCTGAGCAGGCACACGTGTGCTTTTAATGGTTGGTTAAAGAACT
>VYXF01010938.1:160161-196104 GCA_013397295.1 Polioptila caerulea
TATTTTATTTTATTTTATTTTATTTTATTTTATTTTATATTTTCTCTTATTTTATTTTTGTTTCATTTTATTTTATTTTTATTTAATTTTTTAAAATTTTTATTTTTCTCCTTCACCAAATAAGCAGGAAACATTTCAATGGATGGCAGTAGTCTTTTGTGGAGAAGCTGTGCTATATGCCAGTGTGAAAAATCCTGATTCAGAATCCCAGAACATCCTGAGTTGGAAGGAATCCACCAGGACCATCGAGCCCTGCCCAGACCCCCCAACAATCCCACCCTGGGCATCCCTGGGATGGTTTCCAAACTCTCCTGGAGCTCTGGCAGCCTCGGGGCCGTGCCCATTCCCTGGGCACTGCCAGCACCCTCTGGGGGAAGAACCTTGCCCAAAAATCCAACCTAAACTCCCCCTGACACAGCTGGACAAGCTGCTGGAGTAAATTCTGTGACTTTATCAACAGCACAAGCAAACAGCCAAAGGTGGAGGGCAGAAGCTGGAGCATCCTTTTGATAAATGAGATTAAATGAGATTATCTGAAAAGATCAATATAATCCTCAAAGGAGCAGCAGTGCAGGAGCAGCCTGGCAGCCACTCTGCCCATCTTTACCCACAGAGCAGAAAAGGGAAGACCAGGCACCTTCAGCACGAGTCTGGCAGGTTTGGCTCTGGTCATGGCAAAAAATGACAAAAATAGGATGATTTGGGCTGTTCTGCCCCCCAGCAGTGGAACTCCAAGGGAATCAGCAGATCCCTGCCTGGAATCAGGAATTCACCCTGCTCAGCCACAGCTCAGTGCAGGATTTAAGTGTCAAGAACTCCATGAGATGCAGTCCATGAGAAAATCTGGGGAAGTCATGAGTAATATCCCTCAAAGTGCTGAAATGGCTTTTTTGGGTGTTTTTTATAACACTTTTTTGGCAGAACTCAGAGCAATTAATAATGGTAAAAGCCCACAGACCACCTCACTCCCTCCCAGGCAGCAGATGCAGTGTGGCCAACGAGCTAATTAAGCAAATAACAGAAAAAAAAAAAAGGAAAGCTCAACAAAACCCCAACATTCCTTAATAGCTTCAGATCAAGTATTAATCATTGTGTTGTCTTAAAACAATAGGCCATGGAGAATTCCAGGGCCTCATCCTCGATGTGCAGGTTTTTAAAGGCTGCATGTGGAATATTGGAATAATTTAGGCTGGGAAAACCCTCTCAGATCATCGAGCCCAAGAATTAACCCAGGTCCAACCCACGGCTCCAAGCACCACGTCTTTTCTGAGTATTTCCAGGGATGGTGATTCCATCACTTCCCAAGGAGCCTGTTCCAAATCCTGGCCATGCTTTCAGTGAAGAAATGGGTGCTGATCTTAAACCAAAGCTTCCCCTGCCACAATTTGAGGCTGTTTCCTCTTATCCCATTCCTTATTCCAGGGAGAAGAGTCCAACCCTCACCTGGTCCCAACCTCCTATGGGGGAGCTGAAGAAAAGTCTGGTATTTCTCAGATATTCATCTGGCAATAAAGTCATTTTAAATGTAGCTTTCACAAAAGGTTTGGAGTGCAGTTTAATTTGGAATTGACATTTACTGAGTGCTTTCCTCTTTTTTTATCAGCAAAGCAGGAATGTGCTTCTGTGAGCCCAGAGTCCAGCTGAGTTCAGGTCCTATCTGCAGAGGCACAGAAAGCAGAGCCCGGGCACAGACACTGAGCAATCACTAATGAGATCGTTTCAAATGTATTTGCATATGGAGACATTCTGCTTTGTTTTGCTCCATCAAAAGTCCGAAAGGTTTGTGACTGCAGGTGGCATTTGGAACAAGAAATTTTCTGCTGCAGAGTCGCCCCACCTACGTCTGTCTTTATTTAATTTTTCCAGTGGAATGGATGGAGTTGCAGATCACAGAATCATCACAGAAGCACACAGTGGTTGGGGTGGGAACTTAAAAATCATCTCATCCCACCCCAGCCATGGCAGGGACCCCTCCCACTGTCCCAGGTGCTCCCAGCCCCAATGTCCAACCTGGCCTTGGGCACTGCCAGGGATCCAGGGGCAGCCACAGCTGCCCTGGGAATTCCATCCCAGCCCCTTCCCACCCTCACAGACAGGAATTTCCTCCCAGGATCCCATCGATCTCTGCCCTCTGGCATTTCCAAGCCATTCCCTGTCTCCACAGGCCCTTGCCAAAGGTGTCTCTCCAATGCTGGGGCAGTTTGAAACCACAAGGTTCATTTTGCCCGGAGTGTCCCTGCTCCAGGCGAGTCCCAGCAGTGTCAGATCCCTGTGCTGGCTCCCACACACAACAAACCCAAGCAAAGCCCGGGGTTATGGAAATAATGGAGCAAGATGTGCTGCAAGACCAAATCAGGGCATTTGAATTTTGTAGGAGCAGCGGTACCGATGTCTTCCTGTGGAATGCCATTTTATTTCTCACTTCTGATCACTCAGCCTCGCTCATCGTTAGCATTTTCTTTAGTGCCAGTCGTTCTTACACGTGTAGTACCTAATTAGTGCACGTAAATACCTGAAATTATTACCTCATCTTCAGGATCCTTTTGTTTGATCTTTAATGTTTTGTTTCTTTTCTCCCTGTGCACACTCTGACAAGTTTTTCTAGTTAGCCCAGGAGAGTTTCCCCAGCACACTCGCGCTTTTTATGCTTTCATCTTTTCTGTTAATCTGGTTTATCTGTATTCCTCTTCCTTTAGCCTTGTTATTTATGTTTCACAGGCTGGATATTTACTTCAGGGATAAGTCATCCCTGGGTTTTTTTTCTAGAAAACACACTTCTCTTTTATTAAAAAAAACCCATCCTGTCAAAGGTTGCAATACCATAACTCAGAGAAAGCAAATTCCTTCCATTTCCTATAAAGCCTACATTTTAATTAGATGATGTTTTCTTTTTATATTGTCAGAGAATAAAGTTTAAGACAATATTCTTCAATACTTTATGCTTCCAATAAATAATTTATACCGAGGTATATCCTAAGCTACACTGGCTGCTTACTTTTCAAGGGCAAGGGCTCTGCAGAAGGAGAACAGTATCCATAAATATTCTAAAAAAGAGATATTTAAAGGAAACAAATGCAAAGGAAGCTGCTACAAGCAGAACTTTGGAAACTAGATTGCAAAAACTGTATGATAATTTTGATCACTATCAGACTTGAAGCGGATATCTGGGTCATGTTTACAACAGCATTTTCTCTCTGTAGACTTGAGAGTTTTAGGAAATAAAAATGTTTAAAAAATGGATTAAAATACAAAAAAGCTGGAGAGTATAAATTTCTTTAGCAGGTTTTCCATGCAAAGTGCATGGGGTGGCCTTGGTTAAAGAAATAGAGAGCCCCAAATTCACCTGCACTGCTTTGGATATTCCAATTTCCAACTGCTTTGAAAAGGCTTTTCCAAAAATAAACAGACATCCTCAACTTCCTCACCTGAACTGTAACAGCAAAACTCTCTAAACTCAAAGTTTAGGCTCAGGACCAATGGAAACAGTGATAAAACAATTAGGAAAAAATAATCAGCTGCAACAGAGTGATCTTCTGTGTCCGTGGATTAACAATTCCCCTTCCTATTTAGAGATGCAACGTTTTTAAACAAACATTTTGACCCAGTTTCTGCACGCTGCTTATGCAGCCTCTGATGTTGAATTAAAATCCTCGTGTTCAATGTTTAGTGAACGAGGCAGCACATCCTCTCCTTTACTAGGTGCATTTAATTTGAGGAAAATTCCCTTTATTTTCCATGCTGCCGTAAAAATCCAATAAGTAATTACATAGCAGAGCCATTCTTAATGCCACCTTCTATTTGCATTAATAAGTGATGTATTTTTATAAATTAATGCCTGGTTCCAGAATCTATAACCCCCCAGTCTTCCCAGAACACCTTCACCCTGCACTATGCAACTCTTTGAGCATCCTTCTTCTATTTTATTTTTTTTTTTTTGGTCTCCAAGACATTTCTTTAAAGATTGTGCAGATTTCCTGACTTTCCCCATTGGGTTTGGAGTGTGCTGGTTCTTGGTTTCAATTTCAGGTGCAGTAGTTTGTCATAACCAGCTGCAATTAGAATAAATCCTTCAGCTTGGGGAAGGTGACAGAGTTAAGGAGCTGATTGCAGAGGATGGGTGACATTTGCCTCTGGTTTGTACTACAAATTAAAGGGTGACGTTAATAATCAGTCATTCAAGAAACAGCATTAAAATGAGAGTTTATCCCAGCCTTTTGCCATCCTGCATCATTAAGAATCTGCATAGTAAAATGATTAGCTCACGTTGCTCACTGATTTCCATCCAGTCAGGAATTCACAGATAAATATAACTGTGTAATTTTTGCAAGGGAATGTCACTTTTTACAGTAAAATATTGCTTTTGTTGATGTATGTTTGCTCCCTGACTTCTTTGGGCACAGGTTTGAGGCATCACCTTCTAATAATGACAAAAATTAGGTGCCTTGGAAGTGCTGTGTTAGCTTTGGTTCCTTGGGTCATCTGGTGGGCGTGAACCTCACACCTCCAGAAAGGACCCAGAGGAAATTTGTTCTCCCAGGGAGCAGAATCATTTTGTTTGCACTCAGATATCACTTCCCCAGACATGCATGAGGTGATGAATGGGAATTTTCTTAGCTAAACCCAAATCTCTCCAGTGAGGGGATGGTTTGAATACTGAAGCTGTGATATATACACACTTAGACATCCCGTGAGTCTGCAATCCCATCTCCAGTTAAAATCACTCCCATCTAAAGCTCTGCAAGACCAATTCCAGCCTGAGCAAAATTTACACTACCCTGATTTTTCGACTCATTAAAAAGCAAGCCCAACACAACTTTGCATACAGAAAAGTTAGCAGGAATAAATCACTGAAGTTTTTCCCAGTGCTAAAAACCATGGATCCATTTTACTGGTTCAATCACATGTTGAAATAGGTTTTCACTGCAGTTCGTAGCATGATGTACAAAGTGATGAAGCCCCATAAAGCAGATGCTTGAGACTCAGGACACAAATATTAGAGAGAAGATGTTACATTTTTATTTAAGTGCAGCTATGTATGGCTAACTGAGGGAAGGCACTGAGTGCAATGTAATGAATGATATGGCAAATGCACTGCAGTGCAAATAAACCATTAGGAGTTACACTTCATTTTCATCAGCACTCAGCTCATATTGCCCTGCACTTTGGAGAGACCCAACAAATAAAAGCATGGCAGAGTGCTTTGCATGCAGTTCAGGCAGTGCTCAGCACACAGCTCAGCCCCCATGGATTTTTATGGGAAGTGTATAAGCAGCCTGAAAACCACAGGATATTTATATTGATTGTCACTGGGAAGGGAGAATTTAGAAGTTGTTGCTCACTAGAAAGAGCTGGGGCAATGGGGATGGTCTCTGAAGCAGGGAGCTCACTAGAGAAGGAAGCTCTGGATGTGAGCCCTCACACACCATGGGTGGTTGGATGGATGTATTTTTATAAATTAATGTCTGGTTCCAGCATCCTTGCTGGATGCTGTCCTACCCCACAGCCCTTGGGGCCTTTCCTGTCCTCCTCTGTCACCTGCAGACTCCTCTAAAAAGTGAATTTATGCTGCTCTCCCAGACACCTCCTCCTTGGAAATGCCCCTGCCCATGGCAGGAGGTTGGAACTGGACAATCTTCACTTAATCCAGGCCAAATTTTCCCATCATTCTGTTATTTTTTGGCACCAGCACCACATCTCACACTCACTGAGGTGTTAGATGGCTTCAAAAGCTTCATGTGCAGTCAAAACCAGCTTTTATAGGGGGAAAAAGCCAAATCCTTGGAGGCAATTACACAGGCAGCAGCTTTGGGTGTAGAGCTTTATTTTGCACAACAGTGAGTGCTGCTTTAAGCAGCTGTGCCCCAATAATTTCCCCCAGTCACACCAGTCTGGGGCCTGGAGAACACCCTCGAGGAATCCCAGGTAGCAGCACTACATATTTCATTTGTGGTAGTGGGACCTGTCCTCCAGGCAGGGGGTTGGTGTCACAGCTCATTCCACTTTCTTAATTGTACCTTTGATGCCTTAAGGTTTAGCTTTTATATTTTTTAGATCCTGTGTTGTTTTGGTGGGTAGTTCTGGGTTTCATATTCAGTGCTACTGAGCTCTCCTCACAGAGCAGGGAGACAAAACAATTCCTGCTCCAGCTCGGGACCAAGGACAACTTTCAGGCCAAGAACAAAACCAAGGGTGAAGGGAGAAGGAAAACCAAGGAGGATGGAGCTGCATAACCTGGAGCTGGAATTGCACAATGAACTCCAATGTGCTGATGGAGCAGAACTTATAAACATGTGAGACTTCGTGATCAGTCATATCCATCCTGTGCCCATTTTGGGTTCACCTGGGTATGGCCCAGCCGGGCTCTGGCACTGCCCAGGTGTGCCCAGGGAGGCCTTGGAATAAATCCCAGCTTTATCCCTTGGCTCTGGCTGGGCTCTGCTCCAGGGCGGCCTCCAGAAGGCATCACCTTCACAGCCACAGCTTTTGGTCTGATGTGGACTGGAATGAGAGACGGAGAGAGCAGGAGAGGAGAAAGAGGCCCCATGCACCATTGCCAGACAATGCATTCCCAGGCAGGTTCACGCAGCTGTAATGTGATATTTCTATTTAACACTCAGGGATTTGAAATGTCTATTGTTAGCACATTGCTCGGGAGCCAAGAACCACGAAGAACACGAGGAGCCTCAGAGCCAGCGTTAATGATGGCCCTTGGTGCAGTGGGTGGGAGGTGTTTGTAAGCAATGAGTTAATCAAGTGATCACAGGGAACAAACTGCTCATTTTGCCTCCATTGAAAGGCTGGGCTGCTGGAAAGGGATCAGATAAATATCTTTTCTTGTCATTGTAGCAAATCTCTGTGTATTGCAAACATGTATAATACAATATACACACATTGTGTATATATAAATACATAGATAATTATATCTGCATCTATTTATTTCCTTTCCTTCAGGCAACAACTGCCCCTGCCCCTCACTGTGGCTGTGATTATCTCAATTACCACGATACACTTTGCTTTGGTAGGGATCCAGAGTGAACACAGGTGGTTTGGAGTCCCCTCAATGGTATCACACCCCACTGAACCTGTGGGCTGAAACCTTGTGGATTTATTTAAGGCAAGGGCAGGTGCTTTGTTGGCCACCTAAGGAAGAGCAACACTGGGCTCTGTCTGACCTGGGGAGCACTTGGATGCAAGGTAGGCAGGAGTTTTTGTGAATTTTTTTGTGTGTTATAATTATTAGAGACTGGGAAATGGAGTCTGTGGCAGGTTCAGCCTTGTTGGAGAGCAAAGATTTGGGAATAATGTTTAAAATCCAAATAGCACGTGGAAGAGGGAGGCAGTAGAGGAGGTGATGTTGTGTTTTGCTGATTTTCTGCTGTGACTGTGGAAGGCTGATGCAACAGCTGGGGAAGAGGCTGAACCAGAGATCTCCACACTTTTCTTCTCTTCTTTCTTAAACCCAAACCTACCAAGGGATAAACTCTGATTAATCAAGTGTTTCACCTTTCACTGGAGGCCACACTTTTAAGCTTAAGTTACAGGAACAGAGAAGATGTGTAGGAATTAGATGTCCAAGGAGAAGTCAAGAATGATTTCTTCTCCCAGGGAAGTGAAAAGAACTAATCAGTTGGTCAAAGCAAAAGGCCTCCAACAAATCAAAGACCCAAGAACTGGAACCAGTGAATTTCGATCAAATCTCAATGGAAAAACAAAGCTGCTCCCTTCTTGATCAATCAGGTGTCCAGAGCTCAAACTACTTAATTCTCTTGATCTAAAATGCTTTCTGTTTCACTTGACTGTCCCCTTAAAGTATCCTGGTTTCTCTGCTTGTGATCCCACCAGTATTCCAGGATTTATTTATAAAAATCAGATTTTTCCTAACCTGGGGGCCAACAGCACCCTTCAGCAGTGAAAAAACTTTGCTGTTTTAATCAGTGTTGATTGCTGCCTGCCAATATTGCTGCAGGGCTGGGGGTGGTTTCAGACTCTTTAGCCTGTTAATAAAACTTGATAAGAAGTAAATCAGAGAAATAAATTTGGTCTTGTAACAGCTTTATGGACGTTTGTGTTTTGTGCTGCTTAATGCTTGCAAAAAGCCGCTTTTGTAATTTAGTCCACGCTGTTGTTTTCAGCTGATAAAACCACAACAGAGCCCTTTTATCACAGTAGGAAACTTCCCTTTCCCCTCAGATTTGGAGCAATAGCAATTCTGAGGGGTAATAATTATTCCAGATGCACTGTACCATGTAAATGAATCTGTTGCTTTGCTGGTGCTGATGGAGTATGCTCAGAATGAGCAAATTAATTAGGCAAACTGCGAAATCAAATAAATCTCACAGCAGTGACCTCTGTGTCACCGAACAAAGGAAGACATTAGGTTGATGTGTAGTTGCTTTTGTGGAAGTAAAACCAGAACTTAAGAGCTAAATGTTCTCATTACTCTGGCTTCAAAGAGGCGTTGAGGCTGGCAGCTCGCTGCTGGCAGGCAAGGAGGGAAATTTGGTGTCCATTTCGCTTTTTTGGCCGGCTTTGTGCAAACAGCAAATGCCACATCCCAGGATGTTTCCCTGGGAAGCTGCACCAGGTAGAAAAATCAAACCTTATAGATATCATCAGCACAGGACAATATCTGTGCCCTCCACGAGCTCACAGCATCCTGCAGCTCATTTGGCTTTGGGAGCGCTTGGATTCTCAGCTGCTGATCCTGGAAATACCTTCAGGCTCTATCTCACCCTCTCCAGGGGGGGTGAGGGTTTCCAGAAGCTCTGAGGAGCATTCCTGACTTTGGGTAACACCAGTACCCTGCTCTCCTCCCTGGTTCTTTAACCTGGAAAACAAAAGCTGATATTTGCAGCTCCTTTCCTGGCACAGAAAGGAAATCGGAGTGGAGTATCAGGCTGGTACAGCAGCACAGGCTCTGCAGGGTTGCAGATGTTATCAGCCTCGCTGTTATCAATATATGCTGATGGGACAGGAATTTAGTGATGTTTTGCAAGGAAATGATTGCAGATAACTCCATCCTGTGAGGGTTTATGCTGTCATCTATCACGGAGGTACTGCAAGGTGAAGTTTTTTTCACCCAAGGGAAAAAAAGAATGCAGTTTTTACTGTGTTTATTTAGAAAAGGTCAGAGTGATGTGTAGGAAAGTTCATAAGGATATTAGAAATGTGATGTTTAGCAATCTGCAGGTGTGTGTTATTCACGGTTGGGGGTGTATGTAAGGGGTTAAGGGGCTTCTGGGAGGAGAAAAGCCTCTCAGTGGGAATTTTTTCTTGGGAAAGAAGGTTTTACAGGATTCATTCCCCCTGATCACCCAGCCAGCAATTCCCATCGGACCAATTGCCTTGTAAAGCTTCGGTCTGCAAAGTCAATGAGTTACTGGAGGGTTTTTCCCTTTCTTGTGGAAACTTTGTGTCCTAGTGGTGACCCAAGTCTTTGGTGCTGGGAGGTTTCTGCCCTACAGTTTGGGGAGCTGCTAATTCTCCATCCAGGAATCCTTGGCTGGACTGCAGCAATGATCCTTGATCCCCCCCAAAGGCACTTCAACACACCTGAGTCCCACCAGTTTCCATGGAGAACAGGATCATAGGTAGGAATTCATCCCCTAAAATTTGGGATGATCAAAACTGTCTCAGGAATGTTTCATTCAGCTCTGGGTGTGCTGGTTCTGGGGGGTGACACAATACCTGTGTGGATGATGCTGACAGGTACAAGACACACCTGCACTGTGTGGGACTTACAGGATCCCTGTCCAGAGCATTCAGGGATAATTCCTTTGATCAGGAACTGTCACAAGCTCAATTCCCCCCAGGCTGGTATCTGCAGTATTGACGGTGAATGTATCTGTCAGTTAATTCTGTCTGCAAAATACACGGATTTTTCCAAGGTGAGATGTGAAATCTCTGCATCTGCGTATCCTAGAGGTAGTCAGTAATACTTTGTGTATTTTTTCTGTCATTAAGAGGGAATGTTTTCTGGTTATTTTTCATTTTACCGCAGATGATTAACACTGGAAGTGTCCAAGGTTGGACATTGGGGCTGGGAGCAGCCTGGGACAGTGGAAGGTGTCCCTGCCATGGCAGGGGTGGCACTGGATGAGCTTTAATGTCCCCCAAACCATTCTGTTATTAGGAGTAAGATTTTAAATATTATAAAATTTGGAGGTCTTTCCACAGTGAAGCCCCAGTACCAGGCTGAGGTTTCCTGCTGTGTCCCAAACTGGCACCAGGGCAATCCAGGGCAGGATTTAAGTCTTTCAAGATGAAAAGTGAAGCCAGCAGGAGGTTAGTGCCTCATCCATGTCCCATTAGGGTTGGAAGATGGGCACTTTTAGTTCTGACTGTTCTGCTGTTAAAGGAACAACATTCCTTTTTAAGGAACCTGTTGGTGATGATTTTCCATCAGAGGCTTCATTTGCACCGTGCTTTCCCTCGAAAACAGCAAACCAGTTTTGTTGTGGAGCTTTATTTAATCCTCCTGCAGAGGTGCATTTGCTGTGAATGCAGGGTGGGGTCACTTATGCTGAGAAAGGAACAAATATCCAATATTTGTTTGATAAAGCCAATTTGCAGTTGTTTCCTACAGCTCTTCACTGTCATCCTTTAATTCCTGTTTCAAACCACTTCCCTGATTTTTGGTTTCAAATCTACCCACAAGACTCTTCACAAGAAGGCAGCCTTGGGATTTTCCCTTCTTATAAATCTTGTGAGAGGAATTTATTGCAGCTACTAAATTATATTTCAGTGAGGTACATTTGATCCAACTCTTTTAATCATGCTGATATAACTTCATGGAACAATTCCTGACATATCAGCATCACTGAAAGGGAAACCAGGCTGGAAGGGTTCATCTGAAATGCATCAAATGGGAGCAGAATGGATTAAACTGGTTGGGGACTTGCACAAAAAACTGATGTGGAAGATTTGTGGGGAAATCCCTCAAAAAGAATCCAGCCAATTATTTGATTTCAGATATACTGAAACCAGTATTATTGAGTGCTATTTTGATAAATCTAAGTCTTTCTGAGTTTGATTTATGTAATATTGTACATATTGATACATTAGCTAAACCAATATTTTAATATAAATGAATTATAATAAATCACAACAACAAAAAAATTACGTAAAGGATATATTTTGACAATGCTAAACCAAATCAGGAAATAGTGCATTTCTTGCTTGAAAACCTTTTTCAAAATTCACTTTTTCTGCTGCTGCTGAGCTGAATTTCAACTAAAAATTCCTCAAAAACATCTAGACCAATTGTGATTTTACTATTTCCTATTCAGAATGAAAATATTTTCGAGTACCACTCTCAGATTAGATAAATATACTATTGTTTACAGTTTTGATAACCTTAAGGTCTGGAAAATGCCTTTTAAAAAAAGCTAATTACATGCTTTTATTTGCCGCTAGTAAAAACAGGAGAATAACAGCCCAACTCATTTAATCCCTACTGTGATTTCCTCTGGGCTAATTAAAGTGTACTCAACTGGTGTCTCACTGCACAGCTCCAGGCAAGCAAAATGCTTAAAGGGACCAGTGCTGTGCTGCTCAGCAGGGCTGGGGGTGAAGTGATGGACTTTGAGGTGAAAAGTGTCCCAAGGAATTGTCCTGGAGAGGCTGTGCTGGCCCATCCTGTCCATATCCCCCTTGGGGAGGTGAAAAGTGTCCCAAGGAATTGTCCTGGAGAGGCTGTGCTGGCCCATCCTGTCCATATCCCCCTTGGAGGGTCTCACTTTTGGACAGGATGGATGTGCACCCTGTGGCTGCCCTTGGATCCCTGGAAGTGTCCAAGGCCAGGTTGGACACTGGGGCTTGTAATTTCACCGTAGCTACAGGAGAAACTTTTTCTGCTTTAACCTTATGGTCTCATACGTGCTTTGCTCTTTATTTCTCGTAATTGATTTTTCTCACAATTTTCATCAATTGCCCGCGTTCTCCCTGGGGGCTCATCCGGGATTTGAACGCGGGAGGAGCCTCACGATGCAGAATTTTTGGGCTGCTGTTGTTCCTGAAGATTGAAGCCACAAAATAATTGTTTTCTTGTGGGGAGGAAGTGTAGCCTGGTGCCCTGGGACAGTGGGAGGTGTCCCTGCCCATGGCACAGGTGGCACTGGATGAGCTTTGAGGTCTCCTCCACCCCCAACCATGTCTGACTCTCTGCTACCCAACTTTCCCTGACAGAACAGGCCTTGTGCTGTCTCTAAAAGAGCCTTAAGAACACCTGTATTCCAAGATCAAGGTAGATTTTGCACACAACCCCAGCACTCAGAAGTGTTAAGGAAACTGAGGCACCACTGAGGTCAAAAATCGCTCTTTTATTCAGAATTTCCCCATCTGTGCCTGGGTGCAAACACATTTTCATGACTAGATGAAGGCTTTGGAATGCATGGCTGAGGCTCTGTGGTTCTGATGAAAGGATGAGCTCTTAAGAAACTCTTTTTTTTCTTTCTGAGCAGCTGCCGTTGACTTTTCCAACACTGACATTTGCATTTCGAAGTGGCCTGAATTTCTAAGTGGCCCATTCTTCACCTTTAAATGCCCACTCCTGGCTGTTCCATTCCTGCCTGCTCCAGATCACTGACGAGTCTTCAATGCCACCATTCTGCCCGGAGTAATTTTTACAGCTGTTAGAGGGATGCTAGAAGGGAAATACCGAGGGTTCAGCCCTTCCCTATCAGATTAAACCACGCAGCTCCGAGGCAATAAATAACAGTGATTCATCCAGGCGATCCAAACCTCTCCATTAAAACACTCAGTAGGGTAAAGGGACCAGCACAGGGTCTCCTGTGGTTTTTGTTTTCTTGAAATGTTAATATTTAGCTCATCCTGTTTTCCATCCACCCTAGACAGCTGAGAGCTCCTGAGGTAGAAATGGGCATGTCTCACTTTTTTGGGCATTGAGCCCACAGGGGATGCCTGGAGCCATTAGCAGGAATGCGTTTGTTTGCTTTTATGACATGAATTCTAATTATGGCCTCACTTCTGTGGTGGCTTTTTCTTATTCTTAAGAATTGAATCTTCCTCCTTTGGTGTGGATTTGTTTCCACTATTTTTCCTCAAGATTTTTGTCCCTTCCACTTCTGTTGTAGCATAGAATATGAATTCCCAAGAGAGCTTTTTATTTATCTCTTCCAGTTCCTTGTAATCCTATGGATTAGTTATTTTTCCTTCTATATCTTTAAAATACATTTCATTGTTCTTGTTAGGCCAAACAAGAATTGAAAAGACTTCTTAAAACTCCCCTTGTTTTGTTGCAGGCTGACCTGAAATTGCTGGGGAAAGCAAATGGTCCCATTTTCTGAGTGAAGCTTTCTGTACTAATGAGATTTAAGTAGTGTATATACAAGATGTGATCCAACATTTAAGTGCTTAAGCTGAAGCAGTTCAATTTCATCATCACCCAAAGCATGTGCAACAGTTTTATTCAAGCATTAAGTGAAAATAATTCCTCCTGTTTTTTACCAGAATCCCCACTCAGAGCCCACAATGTCAGTCAGGGTCTGGCTGTAGCATGACCAAGAGCAGAGTGAGACATCCCAGGGCTGTGGAGTGAAGTGAAACCCCTCCTGGAAGGGCATTTTCCCCTTTTTTTTCCCCCTAATTGTGGAGGATTGTTGCTGTTATTTCTTTCACTGAATACAAGGATTCATATCCACTGAAGCTGGCAGATGCCAGAACTTCATTAAACATCAGGAATCGTATCAGAATTGCAGAACTGGCTTCAGAGCTGACCCGGTTTGTGTTTGACAAGTTTGTACTTGAGCAGCTCAGAATTCCTGCAGTTGTTTCCTCGTCCTTGAACTCTCCACATCCTTGAACTCTCCACGTTTAGAGAGAGGAGGAGAAATGCTGCTAACAGGGGAAATGTGGATCACATCTCCCTTTCTGTGCCGTGATAGGAGTGTCCAAGGTAACCTGGCATGCCCAAGGGAACACAGCAGTGAAGGAAAACCATGAGATCCATAACAAAAGATGACTGGGAGGGGGAAAAAAAACCTGTCCTTGGCACGAGTCTTGTGTCTAGTGTGCTCTCAAACCAGCATTAGGTGCACACTGGGTTGGAGGGATGTGTGTTTAAGGACAAGCACGGTATTCTTAGAACAGCAGGCACAGGGCTGACCCAGAAAGAGAATTGAGGATTTAAAATCCTAGAACATAAAGTTTGCCAGGAGAGTGGGCAAAATAAGTAGTGACAACGCTGATAAGGGATTATACAGGATGGAAAAGTGATGGTATTTTGGCAGAGTAATTTTGATAGAATATCAGGGCAGCCAAGGTAAAAGTGACTTTTGTTTTCCTGTGTTCCACTTTGGATAAAAATGTTTCACCCAAAATACTTAAGAAAAAAACACCTTTATGATCAATCTCTATGATTAAATACATTTTTAGAAAGTGACTTCTTAAGGGAAACACAAGGTGAAATTCATGCCCTCCTTACTCTGGTGAAGATTTCCTTGACACAGAAAGGGCAAATCTTCTCAGCATCCTCCTGAATCAGAGCTGAAATTGTGCTCAACATATTTATGAGCAATTGAGCTCCTCATTTATAAAGCTAAAATCATATTCATGCATGCAACACTCAGTTTTCATAGCAGAACTTGTATTTTCAAAGCTGATATTAAGACCCTGTTGAGATTCTCCAGGCCAAATAAAAACACACAACAAAAAACAGGAGAACCACTCCCTTAGGTCCATATCCAGTAAACTTGTTAAGAATATTTTAGCTATAAACAAATCACAACAACAAAAATCTCAGCAGAAATGTTGGGGGGGATGGTTTTTCTTATCCCAGAACTGACATTTTTTAATTGCTGTGCAAGTGTTGGATGGGTCAGTGGATGGGTGTGAGTTGAAGTCCTGGGTTCTTTGAGAAGGCAAACAAAGAATGATGAAGCTGTCAGCAAACCCAGGTAAAATCCCGGGAGTTAATGGAGCTGCACTGGTTTTTACTGGGCTGTAGAAGAGGTCACAAAAGCCTCCAGCTCCTGGAGAGATCAAGGGCTGCGTTTGCATTTCAACACCTCCTGCAAAGCCAAGGATGCAGCACAGGTTTACACATTTTAGTGACTCTGCCACGCTGATAAAACACAGAGAGAGGAGGAAACCCAACCTGAGCCAGGCCAACAGCATCCCCTGGCAATTGTCACCAGTTTTTGCGTGGATGCTCTGAAAAATCGCTTCAGCTCCCAGCCAACCCTGCAGGGCTGGGAATGTCCAGCTGAAGCCTGACAGAAATGGACTAAGAATTAGGAAATAATAAAAACCCTGTAGATTATTTACATTCTGAAACAGGTCCTGCAGCATCGAAGGCAGTAAAATACACAGCCCTTTATAAACAGCAACTCCTGAGGGTTCTGTGCAGTCCCACAGCCCTGCTGGAAGGGTAAAACCAGATTAATTTATGTAGCCATCATCAGATCTTCTTTTTGTGTCTGTTTTCCTTGATAAGGGGCAAAAATAACATTCCAGGAGTGTGGTCCCAGCACCAAGCCCTGGATGGCTCTGCCCTTGCAGGTGATGCCTCCAGGAGTTTCCCTCCTGTGGAATGGAACCATTCCCACTTCCTTTGTGCCTTTTGGCTTTTAAGCAAATCCATCTTCTCCAAGGACGTGATAAACTGAGCTACTCTTAGAAGGCATCAAGAATTATGCCTTTATTGAAAGTAAATATGAATGATTTGTCCCTGCTGAATCCAGGATACAACCTGCTACAGCATTTCCAGGAGCTTATAATTATTATTATTTCCATTCTGTATGGATCTTAATTGTAAATCTGCCAATGAATTTACTTTAGCGTTGCACTCACCCGCCTGGATGAGTTTGGAATTTATTATTTCAATTTTATTCCTTCCACTTTTTTTTGCAGGAAATATTTGGTGTTCTTTAGTGAAAGAGCTCATGCTGAATTTACAGCCCTTCCTTCATCGATAAATTCAGAAAAATCAAATTATTGTTTGGCATAAAACCCCCAAATACTATATTATTAAAGTACATTTTGAGACAAGGCATCATCTTGGTTTATGAGGAGCAGTTCAATGCTAGACTGGTGTTACAGCCTTGTCTGAGACACTTGGAGTGATTATTTTTATTTAAAAGATTGAGAAGGGACAAAAGTAATTACTGGTGGATATTTTTCCTACAGTAACTTGATGTTGCTCGTGTTATTTTCATGTTTAAATGCAGAGTCACTCTGAAATGACCAAAATTGAGGTATTTTACATAAAATCTCTGTATGATAAAATGAACAGCAGGGTGGAAATCCAGGCTAGGCTCAACAATCATCCTTTGCTTTGGAACTTGTGGTCTGTCAGATCCATCCTAAAGCTCCCCAAGATAAACCTGTGGCTTAAAAGGCAGCTGAATTTTAGGCATAGACTAAAAATAATGCAACGGAAAAGGTTTTCCAGAGGACATTGGAAGGGTCTGCATTTATTCATTTAATCATGGTGAGAACCACAGTGGTGGGCAGTTCATTGCCCAAAAGACTCCACAAAAGCTCAGTGGGCTTAGAATTGTCAATATTCAAGAGGAAAATCAAATTTGACATTAAAAAATAATTTAAAAATTGTTTGGAAAACAAAGGAACGATTTGTTAATTTGAGCCCTTCTGAATTTCCATCTATTCAGGAAACTCTGCAAAAGACTCGAGTCCAATATCAATCCTAAGGAGATTAAATACTTAAGCATTATACTGTCCTCTAAATTAAGGAAGTTGTATAAGCTTAATTTCCAGAGGATTCTAAATGTGATTAAACAGGATATGCCATGATTAAATATCTTGCTGCTATCCATTTCTGGGTGGATTAACTCTGTTAAAATGAACTCTTCCACAATATTTATTTCTGATAACTCCCTGGGTGATTTTTTTTGTGTGTGTGTGTGTGTTTTTCAGAAGCTTGCCTATATTTTGGTATAGAAAATAGGGAGTCTAAAAATGCAGATATTGCAGGAATTTACTGGAAGTTCAGGAGTTCTCCTCACATTCCTGTTCCAGCTCTCTGGATGTTGCATTAGGTCAAGGAGGAATCTGAAGTTCCACCTTTGGAGGTTGCTAGCATTGGATTTTCCAAGACTCACCCAATACCTGTTCAGAAAGAAACCTTCCAAAAACTTCCACCCATTGCTCCCAACTCCCACAAAACTGATTTCCTTTCTTTGTGTCTGATTCTGATATCTCTAAGTGGGCAAAACAGTATTTTTGTAAGAATTAAGAGATAATTTCACCTTGCACCAGAAGATTTCTTGGTGATTTGTTAGAGTATTTCCCTACACTGTGCAAAGGTATTGATCCTTAATTTACTCTGGGAACTGATAAATATTGGAAATGATAATTTCATGTAAATTATTGTCAGGAGATTGTGAGGTATTAACTGATGTCTCCAGTTCCTAATATTCCTTAAAAAACTGCATTTCATGCAATTTTTAAGTGGCCACAATGAAGGTTTCAGGAGCACAGCATCCTTTCAGAACTGCGAGAGATTACAGAGTGGAACAAATCCCCTTTAAATAAGATTTTAAATAATATTTTCTGTTTTAAACTGTTGCCCAAAAGAGGCACAAGGGGTCCAGCCTGTGTGGGTTTGGTTCCAGCTCCTTGTGGAACTTCCCACTCCAATCCTGCAGGCTGAGCTGAGCATTAAATTTCACATCTGTGAACTCTTTCTTCAGCTGCAGGTTTTTCCCCTGACAAACCTCCCTTTTTCTTCCTCTCACGTTAGATCTGGGATTTTCAGGATGTAAAAGGGAGGTGAAAGTTCCTTAACCTGCAGCTGGCAGCAGTTAGGAGGAGAATTTGGAGGGAGACCTGGAATAAACCACACACAGACTTACAAAACCCCCCTCAAATCTGCATTTTGAGAGGGAGCAGCATCCCCCCCCCCAAGGCTGGAGGATCAAACTCATGTCTAATTCACCACAAAACTTCAGGAAGACTCCTGCTGTACATCAATAAGGGATGGTGTTTGCTTTTTGTCTACCTATCCTGTCCCACTGCTCCGGAGTCTGAGACTTGCAGGAACCAAGGAACCATTTACCAGTTTCTTTAACCTGCAAATATATTAATGCCTGCCATTTTTATACCCTCATTATCCATTTATTGCGAGGTGAACCACTCCGAGTTCATTAGGATAAGCTGTCTAAACTATTTCTGAGCTTCTGCTGATGCTTTAATGGCTTTTGTTGAGTCCATCCATTATCCTTTGTGCTTTATAAACATGAGTTCCTTCTGTGAAACTCCCTCCTGCTCGCTCTGCCCCTGCCCTGGTGTCTGTGTGTGTGTATTTGGCTGATTTGCCAGCTCTGCTTTCAGCTGCCCTAATGGCTGAATCAGACACAGAACCAAGAGGTGGAAGCCACAGTTTTGTTCTTCCATTTAAAGCCAGTTCAATTCGAATAAACATCAAATCTACCTGACTGCATCTGCTTGTCAAGTAGGTGAACGTCTCAAATTCAGAGCCTCCACGTACCAACTCCTGAGATTCAGAATCAGCAATTCAGGCAAAACAGCCTTTAAAAAACTCCCTTGACACGAGGACTGTACAACAGAACTGTGGGAAAACACAGAGGGGAAAAAAAAAATTGCAAAGAAGGAGATGCTCTCACACTTTCTAATGTCCTTCACTCTGCCAGCCCTCCAGCAGATTGCTCACAGAAATGCCATCTCATCGGAGTGCAAGTAAATAATGCTCTCTTCTCTGAGTTTCTTACCCCAAATGCCAGTGATCAGGTCAGCAAAGTGCCCCCAGCACCTGCTGCCAGTGAATGAAAGGTCTGTCAACAACCAAGTTAGCACCAGTGCTGATCTGATTTGGGGGGAAGCAGCAGCCCTAGCCCCGAGCTGCAGGACCCAGTTTAATGTCACCACTCCAGCTCAGTCCACTATTACAAGTTTCTCAGTACAGTACAAAACAAGCCCTGCAGAAAGGCAGTGGCAGCAGCAATCTGTCAGCTATTTACTGAGCCTTTCCCTAATTCCCTCCCTCGCTGCTGTCCCCAGCATCTGGCCATGGAATATGGATTTGGGCTCTGCCCTACCCACTTGCAGGGCTTCCCTCCTTTTTTATCCTATAGAAAGAGATTTTCTCAGCTCCCAGGCTTTCTTTGCATGCTGAGCATCCCCTGATCTTTAAAAGAAATATTGAGATCAAGCTGGGGGAAAAAAAATACCACTAAACTGTGTTTATTTCTGTTTCTGAGTACACAAAGCTTTTCTGAGCTGGCTTTGCAGACTGGAATGTGCAACGTGGCTCACCTGAGCACCTCATTGCTTACACCTTCTGTGGCAGGATCAGGAAGCACATCCCCAAAATGGTCATTTCATGGTGATTCAGTTGGAGTTAGGAGCTGAAAGTGTTGTTTTTATGTGGAATATGCAGAGTCCTAAATAACCAAAAGGGAGATCGGGCTGATCTGGGTAAACATGATTTTTCAGCCCTTACCTAAGACAGCTGTCAAATGGCAAAAGGATCTATTGGCAATATGGCCGCTGTTGAGTTAGCTACAATATTCCTCTCTCCCTATAATTTTCCTTTTCACCTGCCAAACCTACCCATTTATATGCTTATATCCTGTTATTATAGAAAATCTGGATGACAAATTGTATGTCTGCAGCCCTCTTTGTTCCCATTCTCCAGCCCAGTGAACATTCCTGGTGTACATCAGTTTTATGTGAATGTAGGATGTTTGGGGTTTGTGAAAAATGTTGCTCTGCATGATTCATTTTACTGCAGCTAATGCCAGGGAAAAAAAAAAAAAAATACACACAACACCTCTATTGAAAATAATGGCCTGCTTCTTGGACTTTGCACATATATTTCTTTTGTCTGCTTGTTCTTTTGTTTAAGCCACTATCCAGGTGGAATAATCAGGTCTCTGCAAGCAGGAACCCATTGGCTCTGGCATTATAGATCATGGTTCCCAAGCATCAGTCACTCATGTCAGCGCAGGCTTTGGTTTATTTCCAGATTTACAAAGCTGAGCCCATCCAGGGGCTGCCTTGGGGTGGAGAGGGGGCTCAGGGTGGGCTCTGAGGAGGAGACAGAGCAGGGGCCTTGCAGTTCAGCCCCTCTCAGTGCCAAGGGAGGTGCTGGTGCCCTCAGCTGAGCTCACACAGCAGGAGCTGTAAAAGAGCCGAGATGAAACCTTGGTTCCGCTCGCGTCGGGCGTAAAACTCTCATTGACTTCAGCAGGGCCAGGATTTTATTCCTGATATGAATTTTCTCTGTCAGACAATTTAAAGATGCTTTTATGGGGAAAGGAATCTCGCCATCTAAAATAGCATGTTTGCAATTCTGGAAATGTCTGACATATGTTTTAAGAGTGTGTCATATTTCCTACCAGGAGACTTTACGATCCCATCGCTTTGTTGGGAGATACCTGCACAGGGGCTGTGATAAAGCAGCTGAGATATTCTGTGATGCTGCTGGAGGTAATTTTAAAGTTACAACTTTTTTTTTTCTTTTTTAACCAAATTCCTAAACCACACTGTGGTGTTAAAGTACAAAAAAAAACCCCAAAAACATTTGTTGGTGTTTTGTTTTGGGCCTCTTTTAGTCAGATTTGGTGCTGAGAGAAGCTGTTCTTGGCTTTTTTTGTTTTCAAAGAGTTCCAGAATTGTTGTGTTTGGAAAGGAAATTAAAGATCTTGTTCTACCCCTTTGCCATGGATGTCTTCCACTGTCCCAGGCTGCTCCCAGCCCCAATGTCCAGCCTGGCCTTAGACACTGCCAGGGATCCAGGGGCAGCCCCAGCTGCTCTGGGAATCTATACCAGGGCCTCCCCATCCTCACAGGGAATAATTCTTTCCCAATATCCCACCTAAACCTACCTTCATTCAGTTTGAAGCCATTTCCCCTTGTCCTGTCACTACAGTGCCTGATGATTTCTGTGAATTTCTTTATTTTACTGTATTATTTTAATAACACACCACAGGCCCCATCCTAAATCCTTTCAAAGCCATACATGGGTTCCCCTTTGCTTCCAGAGGAGCCTGAACCATTAACATGAAGAACAAATGCTTTTTTTGTGTTTATTTGCAAGTACCACAAATATCCGCCTGCTTCTACAACTTTGTCTCTAATTGAAAAGAACCCACTCCACATCAGCTTTGTTCCTTTGCTGAAGTTCCCCTGTCATGTTCCAGGGGTGCAGTTATCAGCAGAATCCCATGCAGGATTTTGTGGGAGCAGGGTGCCTATCTCGTGTCACTGCTCTCCGTGAGTTTAGCACAAAATATAACCCTATTAAAATTACAATGCATTTATCACCTCTCTTGGTTCAAAGAACTCACGAGCTGCAAAGAATTTAATTAAAACATGATGATTTAATAGGCAGGCTCCATCTATTGTTTACTCAGGAGGTTGAGATTCTGTTTAAAATTAGGTCCCAAATTTAATTTAGGCTTCCACCAACCTCGTGATAGAAATGAGACTCCTGGAGAACGAAGTGACTTGCAGACAGTGAGAGCACTGCACAGAATAGTTTGGAAACCTGGAGATGATGGGGTCTGTATTTCTTTCCTATGAGGATCATGAGGAAAAAAGAAGGCACTGGGGAACAAAGTGGGTTTTTTTTATAGGATCATGGAATGGTTTGTGTGGGAAGCGACCTTATTCTCCTTTCATTCCACCCCCTGCCACTTTGCACTAGCCCAGGTTGCTCCAATCTCCATCCAACCCACCCCTCTTGCACCCAAATATCCACAAAGATATTTTTTCACCTGCTCATCATCACCACTGAGGTTGGTGTAGCCCTGTCCACAGTCACATTTCCCTAATTTCATTTATCAATCATGCAAAGCAGCCAGGCCTGCAGGAGCTGCACCTTTCACCTCTCCTCTTTCCAAGGCAAATCCCTCTTGATCCAGATGGGTCTTGGTGTGACTCAAGCAAGATCTTGTACAAGACTTCTGTGAGGAGAAAAAAAATGCACCAATCCTGCCTCAAAATGCATGATTTCATGTATATGTAAGAAAAGGCATGGTGCCAGATTCCCAGTTTCTGTCACAGTTTTAATGAAAAGTGATTTCAGCATTTGAAAAACCTCAAAAGCTGTCCCAGCCAAATGCCATGTTTCTGTATCTTCTGAGCTATACATCTGAATTTGAGTAGGATATTCCTTACATCAATTGATAAAAGACAGCATTTAATAACTCCTTACTACAAAATTAATTCTTATTTATTATAGCCACAGCTACATAACGAAACATTTTAGGGAAATTTCCTCGACGTAGCAAAACAACCCATAGGAAAAAATCTTAATTCAGTTTCTTTGCACAAACCTCTCATGTACTCCCTGCTAATGCGCTGCAATCTTAATTCAGTGGGACCAGCAATCTGCTTGGATAGTCAGGACATGTGTTTTCTCATCAGAGCCCAGCTCTAACAGCCATACCTTGACTCTGAGCAGAAAATTGAAGCTGCAATGCCTGCTGTGTTTTGCATATCAGTAACCCAGATTATTCACGTTCCCAGCTCTGCAGCCACCGGTGCCCATCTGGCTTTGGGAGATTGAGGGTTCTGGTTTGGCACACTCGGGCTCTGCCAGCCCCACGTGTGCTGGGGGTGCTCCTGGGGGCCTTGGAGAGCCCTTGGCTGGTGGCCCAGCAGCCACACCTCCAGCCTGTGCCACATTTGGGGCAATCTTTGGGGTAAAAGTCTCTTCTTTCGTGTTCAAAAAGCACCACTCTCATTTTTTATCCACGAGCTTGGCTGCTCACCCCAAAGCCACCAAGCAGCACCACATCCTTCCCAGGTACTTCCAACACCCACAGGCTCAGATCTGAAATTTTGGTCACCAGTGGGTTTTTAGCAGTGTCTGTAGGGTTTAATTGTGATTTTAGCCGAGCTTGGCCAGGCCCTGCTGCCTCAGCCTTGCTGGGCCCTGCTCTGCAGAGAACTGCAGCCTGTTCCTGCTGAGCAGAGCCATAAATTATTGACGCTGCCTTCATATAGCAACTTATTGACTACAGCATTGTAAAGTACCCTATTAATGTTTTAAGCATTTCACTTTATTTTAATACAAGTAAATTATTTAGGAAATGTTAAAATGCTTTATGCCTTGACTAATGAGAGCGAAAAGTGTACACAGCATCTTATTTTAATTGGGTGTTTACCCTATCCTGTAGAAATCAGGCATTTATTATTTCATCCTTAATTAACTATGCATGCAATCCCTGATGGATGCACGTTCAGTTTTTTTCCACATGATGGAGAAATTAAGAGGCATAAACATGCAGATTATTTTTATTGGGAAATAGGAAATAATTCTGGTTTTCAGTTTCCTTGGTTGCCCTCTAAAGAACCAGTTACTCCACACAGGGGTGTGTTGGTTGCCTAAATTAATGCAGTGCTGTATGTGAAATTTGGGATAATGTAAATTGATTAAAAACCCAGCCAGCCTGAAATGAGGGATGTCTCTGAGCCTCTCTTTTATCTTTGTTAGCACAGCAATAGTCTGCAAGACCATTTCTGTTATGTCATAGTGCATTAGAGTCATTTTTAGGAATATTGCAGAGTTGTGTGCGGACTTAGGAACGTTTGTGGCATTTCTAAATTCTCCTGATTGCCTTTTGGATGAGGATGTGGAGCATCCACTTTTGTTCTGAACTATGTCCTTGCATGACAAATAGCATGTACAGAAAAGGCACAAAGGGCCTAGTGGTAAACTCAATTTTGTTTTATCCCCTATCTCAACACTTGGGGTTTTCTTTAGAGAAATCAGACTTAAATCTGTGAAAAAAACAGCAGAATTACTAAAAAAATTACTTTCTACGCTATTCTGAAGACAAGGCAGCCCCTGGATTGAGGCAAAACTCACTTTTAGTTCATTTTTGTTATTTCTCTTTGCACTGTTTCTCTATTTTCGTCACAGCTCTGGAAAGTCCTGATTAGCANCAGCAGAATCACTAAAAAAATTACCCTCTATGTTATTCTGAGGATGAGGCAGCCCCTGGCTTGAGGCAAAACTCACTTTTAGTTCATTTTTATTGTTATTTCTCTTTGCACTGTTTCTCTATTTTCGTCACAGCTCTGGAAAGTCCTGATTAGCAGAGATCTAAGCTGATGCCTGATCCTGAGCCAGTTTGGGGGCTCTGAGTGCTGGGAGTGTTTGAGGCCAGGCCTTTGACAGACAAGCCCTGTAATGTGCTGAAATGTTGGACCAGAGCAAAGGAGCCTTGGCTGATGACTCCAGGAGAAACAGAGCTCGAAAAGAGCAGGCAGCAGATCCCTCCTTATGTATATTTGATCAGCCAGCTGTTGTGGCTGAGCTTCCTCACAATTTTCTTCTAAAATAAAACACTTCAGCCTGCAGTTTGAGCAGAGGCAGAGCAGGAAGAGCCCCTGCCCAGCAGGAAAGGCAAGGAAAGGAAAGGAAAATGTGCAGATGTCATGGGAAAGGTGTCAAAGGGGCAGAACTGCTGAGGAAACATCCAGAGACTGTGAGGATGAGGGTGGCAGAAAACTTCCACAGCAAACCAGTGATGGTCCATTAATGAGGATGAGGTTGCTGTGGATTTGTGTTTGAATAGAGTTTTAATAGATTTTAAGGCTGGTTTGGCCTTTAAAGCTCATCCCATCCCACTCCCTGCCATGGTGGGGACACCTTCCACTGTCCCAGGCTGCTCCAGCCTGGTCTTGGGAGCTTCCAGGACCCAGGAGCAGCCACAGCTGCTCTGGGCAACTGTGCCAGGGCCTGCCCACCCTCACAGGGAGGAATTCCTGCCCAATATCCCATCTAAACCCACTCTGTCCCAGTGGGAAGCCATTCCCTGTGTCCTGTCCCTCCATCCCTTGTCCCCAGTCTCTCTCCAGCTCTCCTGGATCCCTTCAGACCCTGCCAGGGGCTCTGAGCTCTCCCTGGAGCTTCTCCTCCCCAGGTGAGCACCCCCAGCTCTCCCAGAGCAGAGGGGCTCCTGTCTGGATGTCAGACCAGCAGGGATAAAGCCAAGTGCTCTGATTTTCCAGCCATCAGGCACCACCCCATCAGCTCACTCCACACCAGGCCTTGATCAGATGAAATGGAGATCAAGGCAGTAACAGGAATTCCACAATGGTGGGTTACAGAAATTAAAAATTAGTTTTTCCCAGCCTGCAATATCACAGCAATCCTCTTCACACCATCCTTTTAAGAAGTTATCACACAGACTCCATGAAACAATTGCAAACAAACCCCATCACTGATGAGCTAATTCCCTTCCAGGCTTCTGATCTTTGGGGTTGACTTTGTGGTGCAAAATTGAGGCTTGGCAGTGATTACTGATGCACCTTTTACTTGTGTACAAATTGTAAATGCACCACTTCTTGCCTGTAACCAATTCTGTCCCTGTGGTATCAGAGTTTGAGAAGTTTCGCAGATATTTCCAAATATTCTACTTTTTCTTTTCTGTGGAAAAAAACCATTTCTTCTTATGAGTAGTTATGAAATATGCTATTAGCCCAGATAGCATTGCTGGCAATAAGGCCTCCTGCTGAGCTTTCAGCACGAGTTTGATAGGAAGAAATGCATCCCTGTGATAAAGACTGAAATAAAAAGCTACATGGAGTGTTTAGCTCAGAAAGAGAGGACAGATATTTCAGTGCTGTTGATTCCTGAGGTAAAGCTGGAAAAATCCTGCACTAAACATTGGTGCTGTGGGATAAGCCTGGCTGCTCATTTTGTGCCTTCCAGCAGGAGAAAAGGGTGATTTTCTGAGGCCTGTCTTAGAAGAGGTTGAAGTAAGAATGTTTTCAACTCAATACTAGACTGAAAGAGAGGGGATTTAGGTTGGATGTTAGGAAGGAATTGTTCCTGTGAGAGTGGGGAGGGGCTAGGATGGAATTCCCAGAGCAGCTGGGGCTGCCCCTGGATCCCTGGCAGTGCCCAAGGCCAGGCTGGACATTGGGGTTGGGAGCAGCCTGGGATAGTGGGAGGGGTCCCTGTCTTGCATCTTTAGGATCCAACCCACACCAGTCTGAGATTCTGTCATATTTCTGCTTATTTCGTTTGCATTTCAGGACTTTTGATCCCGCTTGTGCCTCTGGATTCATCGCTTCCCTGCCTCTGCACATTCCATGGGTAAATTAGCCTGAAAATGCATTAATTGTGCATGAACCCTTCCTGTGGCCCTCTCTCATCCCACTGCTCTCCTGTTGTGCAGGAGGCAGGGACACATCCAGCTTTCAGTGTCGTTCCTAACTCATTTTTACGCCCTTGTAAAGCTGCTGCAGGATAAAGAATCACAGCTCTGTTCTGCTGTATTAGCCCTTTGCAGGCAGCTCCTCCAAGCAGCATTCCATGCTATAGATATGGTGGAAAAGGTGCCAAGAGGAAAACTGTTCCCTCTTTACACATGGAAACAAAAGTCATGCTCAGCTGGGATGAACTCATCTCTCCTGTTCTGTTCTGTTGGTGTTTCCCCCCCAAAATGTAGATTTATTGTTTGAACTCTGTTCTAGACTCAGATCCTTTCCTCCTAAGCCACAAAATGATTCCCAGGAGTTCTGTGTAGCCAAAACTTTTCCTGATCTCACCCAGGCAGCTTCTTGAAAACCTTTCCTGTTTGTTTTCAGAAATATTGAAAAATGGAGACACAAAGAAAAGGACACATTAGCTATTTTTATCACTTGAGCCATTTCAGCCCAAACTGACTTTTTGGAGATGAAAACCCAGCAATTGAGACACAGATGGATAAGGACAAAAAAAAACTTTCCCTCAGCAATTCTTTATGTATTGAGATGTCAACAGGTTTATCATCCCTGCTGGGGATGAAGTGCCCCGAAATAAGAAGGGAAAAGGGCTCCTCCAAAGAGTCACACAATTATGGCTGAGATACTTCATCAAGATCACTGCAGTTGCAGCAAATGCAGGTAAAGGGGTCTCAAAAAGCCATTTATTTCATATTTCAGAGATAGGATTAACCACGTCATCCCTGTCCTTAGAAATTTCCACTGGTGGAGATACCACAGCTTGAGAATGGAAATATTGTATTGCTTAATGGGTTTCCCTGTTAAAATATCTTTTTTTTTTTTTTTCTTCTTCCTTATGTTCATCCTTCATCTTTCTCCCAGATATTTTTGTGGCAGAGTGAGGAAGAAGTTGTCTTTGAAGTCTGCCAGTGCCTTAAATCTGTTCTTCCTTATTTACACCACAGCAAGACCAGGTTTCTAGTTAGAAATGTCATTTTAGATTGATAAAATTGGTAAAAATCCTCCATTGTGGATTGCGTATTTTCCCATTTTCCTATCAGTGCTTTTATACAAAACCCCCCAAAAATGGAGGGGACATACACATATATTTATAGCAACATATATACACAGAGGTTTAATTATTTATAATGGTGAAGACACCCAATTCTGTTCATTATAATGTCATTTTCAGGAGCTATTTTTTACATCAGCCATATGGAGCTGTGAGGGATGGCTGAGCTGGCTGCGTTGTTCACAGTTTACCGTGGAAGAGCTGCAGATTCTGTATTTTACAGAAAGAAAAAGCTCCCTCTGGGTGGAGGCAGGGCAGAGCCGCAGGCTGGTGCCCTCCTGGGTGCCCCTTTGGGCAGGACACAGGGGAGGGAGGTGGATGAGAGAGAGGGAAAAACCCCTGGGATGAGCTCTGGGGGTGCTGGCAGGAGGGAGGAGGTTGGTGCAGATGTGACAGAAGCAGGTTGGGGTTGGCAGGGCCTGGGATGGATTCTGGGGGCTGGTTGGAGCCAGGAGCTGTGGAACTGCTGGATGGCAAGGAAGGGATGCAGGGGAAGCAGCAGGCGCTCCCTCAGCACTTTGAATTTTCCCCAGTTCAAGAATTCCTCGCTGCTCTCTGGAAAATAACCTGTTTTCTGTGCCCCTCAGCACCCTGAGCATTTCTCAGGAGTCTCTCAGGAGCTGTTTCCCCCCGGAACACCTGATAAATGCCACCATTATCACNTCTCTGGAAAATAACCTGTTTTCTGTGCCCCTCAGCACCCTGAGCATTTCTCAGGAGTCTCTCAGGAGCTGTTTCCCCCCCGGAACACCTGATAAATGCCACCATTATCACCTGGCGTCCCCTCCCTGTGTCCCCCACAAATCACGGTGACATGAGCGAGCCCAGCGCCCTCGCCCTGCTCACCCCGGGGCTCACCAGCTCGGGGATGAGGGATTTGGGTGATCACACACCAAGAAAACCCTAATCCAGCATCTCCCGAATTACCGGGGGTGATGGATGGGCGTTGGTGGGAGCTGGGAGGGAAATGCTGCCGGTTGTGTGCTCTGAGCTGTTTGCTCCTCTCCTTCCTGAGATGGCCAATGCCAGGCAGAGCAGAAAAGGGACAATCCTTTGGTTCTGAGAAATGGAGCAGCGAGGATTGTTCTCAGGCAGTATTTAGGGTGTGGGGTTGTGCAGCATCTCCTTTCCCTCTCAGCTGCCCTGCCCAGGAACACATCAAGACCTCTGTTCATTTGTTGTGATAAAGAAGGGGAGTTTATTTGCTTTTCTTTTCAAACACAGCATTTCACATGAATCAAAAGATTCTGTAACTGTGCCATTGCATAAAATTTCACGGTTAAATCACAGAATCAACAGAATATCCTAAGCTGGAAGGAACCCACAAGGGGCAAGTCCCTGCACAGAAGCCCCAACCATCCCAGCCTGGGCATACCTGGGAGGGTTTTCTAAAAGCTCCTGGAGCTCTGGCAGCCTTGGGAACGTCCCCATTCCCTGGGGAGCCTGGGCAGTGCCCAGCACCCTCTGAGTAAAGGATTTTTCTTTAAAATCCAACCTAAATCCAAGCACAGCTCCAACCATTCCCTGGATCCTGTCCTTGGTCACCACAGAGCAGAAATCAGTGTCTGCCCTCCCTCTTCCTCTCATGGGAAGCCATAACTGCCATGGATCTCCTCTGCAGTCTCCTTTTTCCAGCTGGACAGCCCAAGTGCCCCCAGACCACACCTCAGAGGCTTTTCCACAGGCAGGAAGTTTTTCCACCTCACAAGATTTTCCCAGGAAGAAAGATCACTCCACAGCCCATTCACCTTGCCCAGAACTTTCTGTTTTATTGTGAAAAAGGTGCTTCTGACTGCACGGGCGAGATGAGACCAACCCCAGCAGCATCCTTACAAAGCACACACCTTGGTCCCAGGGTGAAGGTCCCTCCTTCCCATTTTCCTCACCCTTGGCTCTCAGGGGTTGCTGTGAGTGCCCCCAGGGTGGGAAACACCAGGGCCAAGCCCTGCCTGGGGCTGCCACACCACCCCTTCCCCTCAGAGCAGCCTTTGGGGACCCCAAAGTGCTTCTGACACAGTCTGTGCATCCTCTTTGAAGGAGAAAACGCCTCAGAGCGTGTTTTACACAGCGAGCACAGACACAGCTCCAGACGAAGGAAATGAGTGCTTTGTTTATGACAGATTTCTGTTTTTATTCCCAAGGTTCAGAAGTAAATTACTACGAAAATGCAGACAGAACCTGCAACGTTTGGCTCGGCATTATTCATCCAGCAATCTGGGAGCTGCAGATCAGTGTGTGAGAGACAGCAGCTAAAATATGGGGCTGCTCCAGCCTCTTCTGCACTGGTGTAAATCAAGAGTAACTCTCAGCGAAACCAATGGAGCGTAAAATTGGTGTAAGTGAGAATCAGTACTATCTCCTGTACCTATACGTCAGGGAAACTATTTGTTTAAAGTGTTTATAGACCCTGCTAGCATAAATAGCTTATTTTCTTACACATTAAAAAGATCAAAGGTAGCCAGAGTAATTTTCGAGCGGGAGTAAAACAAACGTGTGTATTTATTGCCGCATAACTTGCAGGAGTCACACTCCGGTTGAGTCTGAAGCCAAAAATAGTGATTGATTTTTTTTATTCTATTTTTTTTTTTTCCCTGGGTTTAATAAAAGGCATGGTGGCGCTCCGTGAAAACACGCATTCATTTTATTTGATTGGCACCTTCAATTTTGGATGTATATCCTCACTAATGGAATGAATATTGCAATGCACGAATCAATTATATTTGTTCAGTTGTCAGGTTTGTAAAGTGAGAACTGTTTAAATTATATATCAGCCCGCTGTCTATACATTAGGTTGTCTTTACAGACAATACTATCATCAATACATTTGTTTTAATGAGGGGCTTATCAGCCTCCCCAGCTCATCTCCCACCCACTGCTATTTAGGGAAGCAATGGAGTTTCAGCCTCAAAATAAACCATTCCTCACTTCAGCACCAGCAGAATATGGCTGATGAAGAAAGATTTGCTGCTGTAATTAACATCACTTATCATTATTGAAATCACTGCTTTACAGCCCTTACTATTTATAATATTTTCACAGAGTATTTTGCCCTGGATTTTAGGCAATATTCTCAAGTTCTTAATGTTGGTTAATCTCTCAAATTATTTCAGTACGGACTTAAAGCACCCAAGCAATCATTTTGAGGTTGTAATTCAGCAAAGGAGTGGCCCTTTGAGGAATCAGGATTAGGAACAATATTCAAACTTCTATTTGCTATAATTTTCCCCTTTCTTGACATTTCCTATAATTTAGTAATTTGATATTTATTGAGTTTTTAGAAAGAATTATTTCATGAAGCAACAGTTGGCTGCAAAACTCATTAGTCAAACAAAGAACCCATGTTTCCTTATAAGAAGGGAAAGGATACATCAAGTGGGATTTTGTAGGAGTAATATTCAATATTTTATTAATTATCTAAATGGTTGAATAGAAAACTTCCAAGTTTATGAATTTGGAAGAGCTGAGAGTACTCTGAAGGATGAAAGTTGAATTTCAGATTAACTTGATTTCACAATAAGTAGTACAGCCTTAATTTTCTGAAATTATATTCTGGCCTGAATGTATTTAACACACTTTTTTATTTTGTTATTTTTTTTTAGATTACTTTTACCATTTGTATTACACAAATAATGAAAATGGCAAAAACATTACGAATCATCCAAAGAAGTTTTTTCATGAAGCTGGGTAAGTTCTCAGTTTTGTAATTAGAGTTACTTCAGATTTTCAAATGGATTTTTAAAGCTGAATTTGGTAGAAAAAAGGGTGAATTTTTCTTTGTTTGACCAGTAAGTTTGGAAAGAGTTTGGAAAGTCTACTGGAAGTTGGAACTAGATGATCTTTAAGGTCCTTTCCACCTTTATCATGTAGCACTTATAATTTACAGATCACAGAGCACTTATTGCTCCTAAAAGACCAGGGAAGAAGAAAGGAAATTAATACTCTCTTATATCATAAGTGCTTACAAGTTCTCAGGCTGGAGCTGTGTCCACTTTTTCAGTCCCTGTCACTAAATCCATCCCAAACATTCATTCAAGGTTCTAACAGTGGGGCCGATGCTGAAATGGGGTAATTCCTGGAGTATAAACTTTCCTGTTTCAGGCTCGAGTTCCCAGCAGAAAGGAGGGATATTTCCCTGGGAACACGTTCTCCTGGCAGCTGCACACCCGGGCAGGGCACTTTGTTCTGGTCTCTGCCACAGAGGGGACGGGGCATGGGGCAGATCGGCCACTTGGCAATTCCTGTGCTCTGAACCAGATCCAGAGCTGCTTTTCCAGCTGGGAAATGGCTGCACTGTGAGCTCAGGGATCCCCTGGGAGGATCCAGAGAGGAAACAGCTGCACTGTGAGCTCAGGGATGCCCTGGGAGGACCCAGAGCCCTTTTTCCAATTGGGAAATGGCTGCACTGTGAGCTCAGGGATCCCCTGGCAGGATCCAGAGGAAACAGCTGCACTGTGAGCTCAGGGATGCCCTGGCAGGATCCAGAGGGGACATGACTGCACCCTGAGCTCAGGGATGCNGGGACATGACTGCACCCTGAGCTCAGGGATGCCCTGGCCGGATCCAGAGCTGCTTTTCCAGCCGGGAAATGGCTGCACTGTGAGCTCAGGGATCCCCTGGCAGGATCCAGAGGAAACAGCTGCACTGTGAGCTCAGGGATGCCCTGGCAGGATCCAGAGCTGCTTTTCCAGTTGGGAAATGGCTGCAGTGTGAGCTCAGGGCTGCCCTGGCATGATCCAGAGAGGACACCACTGAACTGTGAGCTCAGGGATGCCCTGGCAGGATCCAGAGCTGCTTTTCCAGCTGGGAAATGTCTGCACCCTGAGCTCAGGGATGCCCTGGCAGGATCCAGAGCTGCTTTTCCAGTTGGGAAATGGCTGCAGTGTGAGCTCAGGGATGCCCTGGCAGGATCCAGAGCTGCTTTTCCAGCTGGGAAATGGCTGCACTCTGAGCTCAGGGATGCCCTGGCAGGATCCAGAGCCCTTTTTCCAACTGGGAAATGGCTGCACTCTGAGCTCAGGGATGCCCTGGGAGGATCCAGAGCAGGGGACAGGATGGGGACCAAGCCCTGCCCTCCTGGCACTGCTGGATTCATTCAGCACCTCACAAACACAGCATCAAACGGGACCTGAGCTCTCTATTCCCCGAGGATCAGCTCTTTTCCAGGAGCTCAGGGCAGGAATGTCCGTGGTGCTGTGCCACCAGCCACTCGTTTTAACTCTGCTGGAAGTCTGAGGAAATGTTCTTTTCTGAGGCTCGGGCTGGTGTCTGAACTCAGCCTGCTCCGTGGCCAGGAATGTTAATTCACACACGTGAGGGACTTCTGTGACTGATTCAAAGCCTTTCCTAAACCTGCAGGTGCCCAAGAGAACTGAAGTGATGTTTGTGGAGGAGAAAATATGCAGGAATTATGCTGGAAAAGCCTTTTTTTGTAACACTGACACTTTTTCACATTGAAAACTCACAAATGGAAGAGGAACGTTCATCTGTCTTGAGGTTGAGGGGTTTTTTTTCACTCTTGTGATGTTCTTGACAGTATTCTCAGGGTACCAATTTGTTACTTTTAATGATAATTCTCTGTCCACGTGAGAACAGGCATAGATCACACCCAGACACACACACACACACTGCACTCACCTGCATCAAATATTTATGCATCATTATTGGCGTTAGGGATATCTGAAACCCAAATTTGTAGGAGGCAATTTTGTAGAAAATGAAATTATGGAATATTTATTCACCCAGTAAGCTACCCTGAGTCTGTGTCTCCTGCAGAATTAGGGAGTTATTTATTTATGAGCTGCTCTCCTGCTCTCTCTCCCTCAAAGAGAGCCCAGGTTGAACAGGATGTTTGTTTACAAATTGGCCAGAGAGAGCATTGTTCTCGGCTTGATTTGCGATGACTAATGAGCAACATAATTTTTAATCATCGCTTTTCCAGCCTGCCAAGCTGACAGGCACGTCCTGCCTGCGCTCCACTCTCCGCGGCACGCCGAGGCGGGCTGGGGATGCTAACGAGGGAACAAAAAGCAGTGGGGGAAAGATCAACGTGAAAGGAGAGAAAAAGGCTTTTCCAGCGAGCCAGGGCCAGACGGGAGCGTTTCCCACCGCAGGGTTGCCGAGGGTGTGTTTTTAGCGTGTGCGGATGCTCAGGTCGGGCTGCGGGAGGAAATCAGTTTGTGTGCGCTAATGAACCAGAGGCTGGCAGCCAGCAGGGGCAAATAGAGCATGAGATCCCGGCATCGCCAGTCCTGCAGGACGGCTCCGGAGACACCCCTGCCTCTACAGCGGGCAGGGCTGGAAGCAAATCGACGTTGACAAAGCTTTTAAGATTCCTCTCCCCGTGGCCCCGGTAGCTCGATGCGGCTGATGCTCGTTCGTTCTGCCGCCTTGTGCACGGAGAGCCCGGCCGTGACCCCTTCCCCTGCACCCCAGGGCATCCCGGGCATCCCAGGGCATCCCCTGCATCCCGGAGCATCCGGGGCATCCCCTGCACCTCAGGGCATCCTGGGCATTCTTGGCATCCCTTGCACCCCCGGGCATACCCTGCATCCCGGGGCATCCCCTGCACCCCAGGGCATCCCGGGCATTCTCGGCATCCCCTGCACCCTGAGACATCCCCTGCACCCCGAGCCATCCCGGGCATACTGGGCATCCCCTGCATCCCGGGAATCCCGGGGCATCCCCAGCATCCCGGGCATCCTGGGGCATCCCTGGCATCTCCTACCTCCCCTGCACCCCGAGACATCTCGGGCATCCTCGGCATCCCGGGGCATCCCCTGCATCCTCTGCACCCCGGAACATCCTGGGCATTCCCTGCATCCCAGGGCATCCCCTGCATCCCCGGGGCGTCCCCTGCATCCCGGGGCATCCCCTGCATCCCGGGGCATCCCCTGCCCGCGGATGCCTCTGATTTTCACAGCATTCCCAATCCAGTCACCTCAAAGATCTTTGCAACCTCCCCTTTCCCACCCCGGATTTTGGAAAGAGCAAAACTGGCTTCAGCTCCCAAGTCCAAAATTATGGATTTTTGGAGGTGAAAGCTGGGAGAGGTCAGGGCAGGACGAGGGTGTCAAAATACATCGTCAGCAGGTCCCAGTGCCACGCCGGGCAGTGCTCTGCTTGCTCCTTGCCTGTGTGAGTGTCCCCGTGTCCCCTGCCTGGCTGTGCAGGCTCAGAGGTCCCCTCGTGTGACCCCCAAAGCGTTCTTATTCCCCTAATAACAATCCCCTAATAACAATCCCCAGATATCCACACCCCATTATTCCACGATAAACCCGTGTTTGAGTGATCCTTCAGGTGGTTTCTCTAACACCAAGATAACAAAGCCCTTCCAAACGAGCTGTTCTGGCTCGAAAGTGCTTTTTATCCACTTCTTCCGAGTAACAAAGAGGCTCTTCAAAGTGCTGATGACTCTGATAGCACCGGAGATATTAACACATGTTGTTGCCGCAACCCCTTTAACACTTCCAGGAATTTAATTTTAATTAATTACTTTGTAGTGAGAAGGGAGAAAGTGAGAAACGGATCACCTGCTTTTCTGGGGAAGAAAAGCAAAGTTCGAGACTTCCCGAAAGACTTAGTGAAAGGGAAAACAAGACTGCTACATTTTCCGCTTCTGATTTCAGGCTGGAAGATATTTTGCATTACATTATCAGCTCATTTTTGCATTTTAATCTCCATAAATCCCAGCGGCATGTGCCCAGTGCTACCAGGAACGTGCCTCTCTGCTGCCACTTCTCTGACCACGAATTACAGGAAAGACTCCCCGTTATGGCAGCAAACCATGGAATAATGACACGGGATTTAGCCAGGAGCCCTCCTAAGACAAAATTAAAGGTGTACCAGCAAAACCCACGGAGTTTAGAGGGACTGGGTGTCCTCGTTTTGGAAGTGCTTGGGCAGCTTTAAAGGAGGAGGGCTGTAATGGGTTTTGACACGTGTTAATGGTGTGTGTCACGTTCTTTATCTTTTCATAAGGACATGGCTAATTTCTGATGGCATGTGTCACACTGCATATGTTGCTGAAATATAGGTCACAAGCTAAAAATATGCACAATATTAACAAAATCTATAGGATAGCAATTGCATAGATGTCCCTTATCGCAGCAGCCCCGACTGATCAGAAATCTGACTCTGGGAAAAATGTCTTTTCAAGCCCTGTCTTAGAAGATGGTGGTGAAAAGTGAGGCTTTGGCGGAGCTGTTGTTGAGGGGAAGGAGGGATTCTGTCTCTCTGGAGGTGGTGCCTCTTCCCGTGGAAGAAAGCTGAGAAATGCTGATCTGTTCATGTGGCAGTCACTGATTTATGTGGTTTGGCAAAGGCTGGGAGCAGCTCCTGGGGGAAGGGTGATGGGAGAGCTTCGTTCGAGGCTATCCCTGGGAAAAGGCTGCCGGCATTACCCTGCCCTCTGCCACCCCCAGGGCTCACTGGTAGCAATCTCCTTCTCCAGGGATAGGGACCCCCTCTCCAGGTGTGTGACACAGAGCCAGAGCTGCTGCAGGGGCAGCAGGTGACCATCCCTGGTCTTGCTGTCCCCTTAAGAACTGATTTTTGCTTTCCTGACAGCAGCCAAGTACCTTCAAGTGAGTCTTACAATGCCCAGTCCAGATTCTTCCAACATTCTCATTTCATGCTTTGCCTCAATAGCCTGATCTGACAGCACCTCTTGATCTTAAAGCTTTTTCCTTTGAAATAAAAAAAAAAAA
>VYXF01010938.1:196193-216332 GCA_013397295.1 Polioptila caerulea
AAAAAAAAAAAAAAAATTGACAGAAGCAATAAATGAATTTTAAATAGTCACCAGACAGAAGTAAATTAAGTTATGGGCAGGATGATGGCCTCATATCTTTTAATAGGACATTATCTTATGTTCTCATTAGAGAAAGCTCATGTTCACTTTTCTTTTGCCAGCAGAAAACAGGGTCGTGATACTCTTCTAGCATTTGAATGCCACTCTGGTCTTCCACGACTGCTTTTGTTGTAATCAAATGAAACTTCTCCAGCAGCTGCCAGGTCAAGCTGTGGGACTGTGTGAGCTGAGTGATGCTGTCAGGGTGTGTGGGATGGAAATGGGAGCACAGCTCACTTTTCCTGGCGAAGGAGAATTAGATACCCTAATGGACCACGAGTGTTACCGAGAAATGAATATGAAAAATAGATAAAGTCAGCTCTAAAAGCCAGGTGATTGAGATCTAGAGATGGAGAGAGACAGGATATGTGCATGTCCAGTGCAAGCAAGCTTTGAGTGAAGGAAACATGAGAAGAGATTGGATGGAAAACCATTTCATCCCAGTCAGAGCCCATCTAATCCCACTTTAATTTGATGGTCAACAATTGGAAATGAAATGGGGGCCTTGCAAACAGCTGAGCTTTCAAAGGGCTGCTACAATTTCACCTTGATTCCGTCAGAAATGAGGCATTGGGGAAGAAAAGAAAGTTCATCTCAGCCAAAACACTTCCTGAACTTGGTTATTTTACCCCAAAAGAATTTTCAAGTCATAAATTCCTTAAATCCCAGCCCTCCTCATGTCTGACCTGCCTGTGCCTGCACCACCTCAGCTCTGGCCAACACCTCCTGGTTTGCTCCTGCTGATAATTTTTCTGGGTATCCCAGGGATTGAGCTTTGCTCTCCCACCCACCAGAGATGCTCCAGCATTCCCTCCCCCTCTGCCAGCTCCTCCTGTGGAAAAAAAAAACATTTTCCCTGGAGTGTTTGGGAGGGGAATTTTTGTTTCCAGCCTCTGAGAGGGGAATTTGCTGGCTGAGGATTGCTGCACCAAAGGCAATTAAGATCTGTGGCATTTGTGTGGAATGGACTCCATAATCCTGCCTAAAATGAAGATGTCTTGAGGAACAGCCCATGAGGATGCTGAGCTACAGGGAGCATGAGAATAAATAATTTCAAATCCAGCCAAGCTTGAAAGAGGATGTTCTCCACCTTCCCTGAAATTCAGCAAAAAGAGCTGGGAAATCTCCTCACCTGAGCAAACAACCCTCACTCCCCTCTGTCCTGGCCTTAGCTGTGCACCACTTAGGAGAGAACTTTCTGTTCATCTTTGGGAGACAACAATTATTAGTCAGCTAATAAAAAATATCTGCGCTGTGGACAAACAAAAACTGCCCTCTTCAGTCCTATTTCTACAGAAATAATGTCCCAGTGCCACGATGGGAAGAAAAATAATAAATCACTGCTGAGAAATCAGTCACATCTGAATTAACTCACTGATACCATGGAATTCTGTTTTAGCTGAAGGTATTGACAGCTTATCCCAGCTTTGAGGCCAGATGATTTCAAGAGGAAAATACTGAAGACACTGGGTTTAAATATTTTCTTGGCTTTGTAGGACTTGGATGAGTGACATGAAGGATGTTTTGTTTGTGCTACATAAAGTTATCCATGATCAAGATGAAGATCAAGAATTCAGGAGTTTGTTTCCTATTCCTCTGCAATATTTTGGGCATGATTGATGCACATTTTGCATCAATCCCACAAATCATATTTTATCTGTAAAGCACAAAGAAGGAAAGGAGATTGCTGTCTGGATGTTGCTATGGGGTTTATTTGTGTGAGGAGAAGCTGCTAAACCTGCATGGGGTCGTTGGGATGATAAAAGAGGAGCACAGACCATGGCAGGGAGGGGCCAAACCCAGGCAGGAAAGAGCCTGGGGTTGTTGTCCCTGGCTGCTGTCCCCTTGTGACACACCTGGGACATCACTCCTGTCCTGCCTTGTTCCTTCTTCACCTGTGGGTGAGGCTGAAGGACACCCCAGGACAGCTCTCCTCACGTTCTGGAACTGTTGTGCAGGTTTTATGTCAGATAAGCTCTGCCTTATGTCAATAATGTTGAAACAGAGAGCATTGCCTTAAGCAGGAAAAAAAAATATGCTGCAGACTATAAAAAGCCTGGAAAACCTGAGGTTTTATTTTACTGTGGAGCCATCGACGCAAACAAAAGAAACAAATAATTTTTAAAGTTTAGATATTGAACTCGGGAAGAAAATCAAAACTGCTTTCCCTGCTGTTCTTTTCCATATTCACTTCATGTTTGATTTGGAAGTTAGATTCATCTCCACTCTAAGATGTGCTCCACTTTTATCTCAAGTATTGCTATTTCCAAAGGAACAAAGACTATTTCTTATCGGCGTCTTCCGGCTGGACTTCCTAATGCATTTGATTTCCAGCTATTAACCTGGGAGCTCTGTACTCACAATCACTTTGTGGTTTCCCAGGCCCTACAGGTTTAAAGAAGTGCATGGACATTCTTATAAAGATTATGGCTTTGTTTTGTACTCAGCAGTGTTTGCCAATATCCTCCTGGCTCGTGGCTGGAGCCCACCAGAGCAGGACTCAAACCCCTGGCCTGTCTGCTTGTTCTGCTTGTGTCTCTCTTTATGCTCAGTGAACCCCTCAAAATGCAGAGTTTTGGTTATTTTGAAGCAGAAATATCACTCTGTTGTCCTCACATCAACAGAGAACCACAAGGAGTTATTAAAACATTTTGGTGAATATAAAATCAACCTTGGCCTGTCTTCTTGCTCTGCTTGTGTCTCTCTTTATGCTCAGTGAACCCCTCAAAAGGCTGAGTTTTGGTTATTTTGAAGCAGAAAGCAACATCTCACATCAACAGAGAACCACAAGGAGTTACTAAAACATTTTGGTGAATATAAAATCAACCCCAGTCCGTCTTCTTGTTCTGCTTGTGTCTCTCTTTGTGCTCAGTGAACCCCTCAAAATGCAGAGTTTTGGTTATTTTGAAGCAGAAAGCAACATCTCACATCAACAGAGAATCACAAAGAGTTACTAAAACATTTTGGTGAATATAAAATCAACCCTGGCCTGTCTTCTTGTTCTGCTTGTGTCTCTCTTTGTGCTCAATGAACCCCTCAAAACTCTGAGTTTTGGTTATTTTAAAGCAGAAATATCACTCTGTTGTCCTCATGACAACAGAGTTAGTCACAAGGAGTTATTAAAACATTCTGGAGAATGCAACATCATAAAATCATTAAGGTTGGAAAAGAGCTGTAGGATCACTGAGTCCAAGCCTTAACCCCTCTAGATGCAAATAATTGCCAGAATTCTCTCGAATCCTTCTAAAAACTGATTTAGAGGTAAAACCTCTCCCTGAAAGTTCTACTGTCATGTCTGACAAGTGCAGGAATTGGTGAGGTCCTGGTGAGGTGGGAGGGGGCTCAGAGCCCAACCAAACACCCTCAGGAAGGAAAATTGGGTTTGTAAGGAGAGCTGGATTTGGGGTCCATAAATCCAGGGGCCAGCCCAGAGCTCCAGCTCCCCCTGCTCTCCCCAACACCCCTCACCAGTGCTTCTGGAAACTTTAGCTAAGGCTAGAATATTTCAAATAAAACTTGGTAAAGGGTGCTTTTCTATCCCAGGCTAATTCACATCTCGTTTCAAACCATTTGCAAAGTTTATTAAGAACTTTCAGATCACATTGCAGTGCTTTCTTTGAACTGCTAAATCACCAGTTTAAGGGAATGGTGTTCCTTTGCTTTTTTCAACCCCTCAACTCAAATATCTGTGGCCTAAAGAAACTTTGTGGCATTAACACACTCGCAAACAAAACACATTTGTGCTTTGAGGGAGTCTCTGGTTTTTGGCATATGGGCTTAGATTAAAATTTTGATTGTTTCCCCCCAAAATATCCTTACATTCTTTTAGTAAACCTTGGAGTGCTGGCAAATAATTCAGGAAAGTTTAGAATCTTAAAATTGGGCAATTAAGCACCCCCAGCCCCACTTTGGAGAGCATCTATTGAGACTGGCACAGTTCCAATCAGCTTATTAGTTTTATAGGTTTGAATTCTCCAGGTACAATATCAGAAATAACACCAAGTTTCACACCTAACAGCATTTCTGCCTAGATATAGTCAATCAAATCATCATTTGCATTTAAAACTGGTATAAAATTCCACATTTTCTTCTTCCAAATCCCTGCCTCTGTGCATTAGTGCCTTTTATGCATAACTTGCATGAACTCTCTGTGCACAATCATGTGAAGATTATGTTTAAATCAATAAGGAAAATATGTGAAACATCTGGAAGCATTCACATTCCCACAAAAATCCTTTATCTGCACAGCCCATTATGTTGAAACCACAGGAAAAGTAATTTACCTCTCCAGCTATAAAGTCTGTGGAGTTCTAAAATCTTGTCAAAAGAAAAAGTCCATTGTGTTATCTACAGAAATTCCGTAAGCAGCCCATAATTATTTACCATAATTTGCTGTTATTACCATTTGCAGCAGAAAAATAAAGAATATTCTGGGTTAATTACATTATGTCTAATTTTGTGTTGCTAAATACAGGCTGGCCTACAAGGAATGCTGGGCTGTTGGAAGCTGAGGTGAAGAAAGGAGAATTCTTTCAGCACATCTGATTTCTGCTGTTCTTGGCACCACGGGAAGGGCCCTGGGTGGCTGCACACACCTTGTCCTTGGCTTTATAGCCCACAGTGGAAAAAGAAACTTCCCACTGCCCATTCCTCTGACACCTCCTGGGTTTCTCTCCTGGACTGTGGCTGTGGTGATGCCTTAAGGTTTAGCTTTTATATTTTTCAGATCCTGTGCTGTTTTGGTGGGTAGTTTTAGGTTTCACATTCAGTGCTACTGAACTCTCTGCACAGAGCAGGGAGACAAAACAATTCCTGCTCCAGCTTGGGACCAAGGACAACTTTCAGCCCAAGAACAAAACCAAGGGTGAAGGGAGAAGGAAAACCAAGGAGGATGGAGCTGCATAACCTGGAGCTGGAATTGGACAATGAACTCCAATGTGCTGATGGAGCAGAACTTATCAAAGTGTGAGACCTCGTGACCATTTGTCCATTCTGTGCCCATTTTGGGTTCACCTGGGTTGGCCCAGTCAGGCTCTGGCACTGCCCAGGTGTGCCCAGTGAGGCCTTGGAATAAATCCCTGCTTTATCCCTTGGCTCTGTCTGGGCTCTGTGCCAGGGCAGCCTCCAGAAGGCATCAGTGGGATTTGGGGTTTTGTGACTAGAAAAACATTCTCAGGGAAAGTGGGGTCAGCTGCCCAGGGCAGTGAGGGATCCCCATCCCTGGAAGTGTCNTGCCCATTTTGGGTTCACCTGGGTTGGCCCAGTCAGGCTCTGGCACTGCCCAGGTGTGCCCAGTGAGGCCTTGGAATAAATCCCTGCTTTATCCCTTGGCTCTGTCTGGGCTCTGTGCCAGGGCAGCCTCCAGAAGGCATCAGTGGGATTTGGGGTTTTGTGACTAGAAAAACATTCTCAGGGAAAGTGGGGTCAGCTGCCCAGGGCAGTGAGGGATCCCCATCCCTGGAAGTGTCCTGAGGGTGTGGATGTGGCACTGGGATCTGGGTTAGGGATGAGCATTAGAGGCTGAACTCAACCTCAGAGCTCTTTTCCAGCCTTGATGGTTCCATGGCTCTGTAATCCTCCAGGAGCAGCTCCCCAGGTCCAGCTCTGAAAACTGCTCAGAGGCTTTCTCCCCATTCTGTGCTCACAGATTTGGGGCAAAACCCCCTCTTTTGCTTCACTGATTGGATTTAATATCCCATTAACCCCACATGTTTCAGTCCTTTTTTAATTATTGCTTTTCATTCCCAGGGGCAGAGGCAGATGAAGAATTCCCCATGCTGGGAGCTGTGCAAGGAGCACCCAGCTGTAGGAACCAGCACCTATGACCAAAAATCTTCTCCCTGAACATAAACCCCCAGCCAACAGCAGATCCTGGCTGGAAGCACAGGGAAGGGTCCAGGTAAGCTGATCAGCAGCACAGCACATGGGATGCCAGATCTGGAGCCTGCTGCCCCCTGTTTTTCTGGAGTGCAACCCACAAACCAAACTGGAGATCCTCAGCAGCTCTAAATAAAGCACCCAAACACTCAGCAAAACACTCAGTTAATCCTGCCCTCCCCGGGGGGGTCTGAGGGAGCATTTCTCCCTCTGTTTGGTGCCTTCCTCTCATATTTTTATTTTCTGTGGGTTATTCTCAGGTGTGTGATTTCTCACTACAGTTCCATTCACTCACAAAATCCCTTCCCTGACAGTGTAGGAGCATTAGCAGGAACAAACTGGAAACTCAGGTTTGTGTTTGTGCTCAATTCCTGTGAGGAGACACGCTTGAAGTGAGGACAGAAATTTGCTCCCCAACATTTTCAGGTGGGAAGAAATCTGCTTTCATCTGTTGGTACAGAAAAATCCCCCCAAATCCTCCCAGCTGGCTCCTGTGCCTGCTTGGGAAGGACTTCAGCAGCTGCACTGCTGAAAATGCTCTCAGTGTGCTGCTGGAAGATTAGTGGCCACTTTACCCAGCCTGTGAACTCCAGATAAATCCCAGAACAGCAGCAGGAAGAAAGCAACATAAGCTCCAGCAGAAGGTCTCAGTTTATTGGAAATCCGCGTTCTGTGCCTGCTCGAGCGGCTCCAGGGTAACAAACTGCTCTACCTGCCTCTCCAAATTTGCAAGATCACCAAAGCAGCTGCTGCCCTCACCTCTCTCCATTGCATTTGGGCTGCTCTGTTGGTTTGGGGTCAGCTGTGCCCCAATTACTCTCAATTTATTATTCCTGTTTAACCCCATTGCTCGTGCCTGGTTTTAGGTGTGTTGTGTCTGGGGGAAAGGCTGGATATGGGGGTTCTGTCATTTCTGGGGGTTTCCAGTTCATCTCTTCCCATTATAGGAAGCTGGAATTTCTGATTTTGGCAACTCCACAGGTCCTATCACCCAGCTGGGACCTGCTGCTGGTGTCACTGGTCTCCATATCCAGCCTGAGGGCAGCCCAGGTCTTCCCAACACCCCTGGCATTTTTGGCACAGCCTGCAGGTGTGAATTGTGCTGGCAAACCTTTCACCAGAAAGGAATTCCAGGATCCTTGTGGCTCCCTTCCAACTCCACATTTTTGATGACTCCCTGAAAGCGAGGCCTGGCTGAAAGTTTTAATTTTTGTCAAAGTTTTTGAGGGCGATGGGGATTCCCTTTATTCCCGAGGTTTTATGTGATTGTACTGCCAGAACAAACACCAGGCAGAGGGAAAAGCTGCAGTGCTGGATTTTCCCCAGAGCTGCCAGAGCTTGAGATGCCCCAGCAGCCCCAGGGCATGGACAGCAGTGTCCCCAAATGGCCCTGGGGGGTTTCAGAGCAATGCCATGAAGGCAGTGACAAAACCCCCCAGTTCTGAGGCACTTTCTGACTTTTGTCCCACTACAGGTCTACACCATGAGCAAGACGGGCTTGCTTTGGCAACTTTACTGCCCATCAGATGCTCATCAGGTAAAAAGGTGATTTATGTCCTTCCCTGCCTTTTTCTGTAGATTGTTTGGAAGTGCAGAGTGGAGCCCAGTGCTTTACAAATGTTTAGCTATAAATAATTAAGAAATTCCTGAAGATAGGGCCACATTTTAATTGCTCATTTGTAAAGGTTGACTTAAAAAATCTATTTTGAGCCAAGACACAATTTGAAATTTACAGATATTTGTGGGCTATGCTTTAAGGAAAAACTCTTTACTAATAGATATGGAAATTAATTGAGGTTTGCTTTTTTTTCACTAAAACTCTGATTTATTTTTTTTCCCTCACTATTTTTAGCTCAAGATGAAATAGCAGACTGGGAGAAGAAATTGAGGTGCATAAGCAAGGAAGATTGCTTGGGGAAAGGACCATTCCAGCTGGTGAAGGAGGATTTATCAAAGCTGGGGATCCTGGGAGGAGATTTCAACAGAAACACGTCCTGAGCAGGCAAAAGAAAAGTCATTAAATGTGCAGCATTTGATGGAGCACACACTGAAAATGAGGAACACGAGGAGGATTCCTCTTCCAGCTGCCAGGTGAGACTTTTTCCATGTTTCACACCCAGGGCAGCACCTCCTGGGTGCTAATCAGGGAATTGGATCAGGCTCCCAGGCAGTGGTGGAGTCACCATCCCTGGAAAGGTTCCCAAAATCCAGCAGCTGTGGCCCTTTGGGATGGGGTTTAGTGGGTGTTGGAAAAAGTTGCGCTCGATGATCTTGGAGGGCTCTTTAGCCCTTCAGGATTCTCTGATTCCATGGCAAAACTCAGCTTTTTGAACTTCTGCCGACCCTCTAATTAAGGAAATAATTTGCAGCCAGCACTGACTCTGGTGTGGGCTCTGCTTTGAAGGTACTTTTATTTGCTTTCCCTGCTAAGGACTCGTGATTCCCACGGCATTCTTGCTTTTCCAGCCATCCTGCAGGGATGTACAAGGAGCCATGATCTGAAAAAATGCAAATATCATAGAGCACAAGATCAAATCCGGCTAAATTCCTCTTTTTACTCTCTCTTTTCATTGTTCTAAGGCTCCATAAACAGCTCTGTGTTTAGTTTACTCTTCCAGGAGCTCATTCCTGCACATTCCTCCCTTTCTCCTATCATTTAGAGCACATCTAAAATGTGCCCAGACCACACATTAAATGTGGCTTTTTGAAAGATCCCAGCATTCAAAAACCAGAGCCTAACAAGGCTCCAGCAAGGGGGGCACTTGCTGAAAATCAGTCTGATATTCCACTACTGGTTCTTGTTTCTCCTAAAAATTGGTTGGGATGATTAAAAACTGATTTCTTTGTATTAATGGAGATCTGTGGATGGTTTGGGTTGGAAGGGACCTTAAAAATCCTCCATTTCCATGGGTAGGGGCAGCTTCCACCATCCCAGGGTGCTCCAAGCTCTGTCCAACCTGGCCTTGGACATTCCCAGGGATGGCACAGCCCCGATTTCTCTGTCCTGAGGAAATACACACCATGGAAAATCCCCCTGAAGCACGAACTCAGCTCTCTAGCTGCTGACAGAAGCAAGAGCCAGAGGAATCCCTGTGGTTAAAACAAAGCCCAACATCCCTGTGATTAATCCTAATAACCCTGATATCAGACAATTCCTAATCTCCACAGATTCCACTGATTTTAGACAACTCACCGAGCTCAAAACCTCACTCACTGAAAAAACCAACCCCACCAGCATGGACCAGCCTGGATTTTTTTGCATCCATCGAGCTGTGGAGAGGTTTTTTTATCTCCTTTTTAATCCCTGCCCTGTGCCAGAGCCCTGTGCCAGCCATCCGCTGAGCAGAGCCCTGTGCCAGCTGCTCCTCGGGGGCTGCAGGTAGGAGCAGGCTGGGGGCAGGAGCTTTCTGGGGCATTTCAAGAGTCTGGGGAGGGATCCAGGAGGGAAAGAGCATCCCAAGCACAGTCCCAGGCTTTGGAGCTCAGCAGCTGCCCAGATGCTGAGGGATTTCTTTCAGCCATGCCAGGAAATCTGCACTGCAGTGGCTTTGGGGACAGAGGTGACTCAAAGCTCACTCTCTTTGTGGCTCTGAGCACGGTCCTTCTGCAGGACACTAAAATATGGTCACTGGGGCTTCCCTCTGTTGGGAATTCAACCCATTCCCACATAAGCCAAAGGGTTGATTTGCCATTTAAATCAGGGCTCTCCTAACCCTGGATGGCTCCCAGCACTTTGGGGTCATCTCCCAGCTCTCCCTGCAGTGTCAGACAGCAACCTGCCTTTATTCCACACTGCTTCTCAAGATGCATTATTATTATTATTGTTTTTATTATTATTATTGTTGTTGTTGTTATTTTTAAGCCAGGCTCAGAGGGAATGGAAGAACCAAGGGGTTGTGGCTTCAGGGAGCTGCCAGTGTGGTTCTGATTTTCAGAGTTAGGAGGGAGTGTCCCCCCCTCCACAGCCTGACCTGTTCTCTTCAGGGACATTTCTGGGCTGCAGAATTCAGCCGAATTTCCAAGAAATTTGGGCTACAAAGCAGTGTTTTATCCATGCTTTATCACTTGCTTCTGATCCTGATACAAATACAGCCCTGAAAGTAGATAATGCCTTTACACTGCCCAATACTTGGAAAAAAATTCCACAAAATCTTCACAGATCAGAACCTGAACCCTGTCCCTGGCCAGAATTGATTTGATTCCATGATTTTAAGCCTCTTTCCAGACACACAGCCCATCAAAGGCACCCACTCAGGATATTTTAAATTAATTTAGTCCAAAGCTGTGTTTTCAGGAGACCTTTACACGGTCCCTGATGTCCTGGCCAAAAATTCCCCACCCCTGCCCTGCTGCTCTCATGAATGGCTGTGAGGAGTGTGCTCTGTCCACCTCCTCAATCTTCAAATTCCATGGACTCCGGAATGGTAAAATCCATGATTTAACACAATCCAGTTCCACTATCATGAAAATGCATATTCTTTACACAGAGGGATTTTTTTTTTTTAGTAGTTATGTGCACCACTGAAATTTTCTTCATTAGAAACACTACATATTTTGAATATTTTTTATTTTTCTTAGCTGTTTCTTGTGGCAATTCTGGCCTGGTTGTAAAGATTGTTTTGTAGAAAGATGAATGAGATCTGTGAAGACACTGGCTACTCCATGTCTTAGGATTTCTTATTTTAAAATCACCTTGAAAACAAAATTCTTTAAGCAACCAGTGGCAGAAAACTGCATGTTTTTCACTGGGTTACCATAACATCCTTTACTAAAAATTGCTGCAAAAAAAGGGCTTCACTCTTTGTCTAAATGATACAGCTGCTGACATGAGAGACCTGTGCACAGTCTAAAATTAAATGCTGTAAAATTGAAGTAATCAAAATAAGACATCAATCACATTAACATGTTAATTAGCAGACCTTGATATTTTCAGCCTTACATTTTGATGGCTTACAGAGGGTAAAAGGATCAGCTAACACTTATTAAATAATACAGTGCCTGAAACGTGGATTCCAGGTGATTTATATTTTTGTCACATTTAAGAAACTTCAGGAATGATCCATCCATTACAAACACTGGGAGTTTGACTCAATTTAAAGGCAACAAGTTCAGAGATATCTAAAAGTGGTTCCTTGCTCTCAAAAACCCTTGTTTGGAAAGGATTTGTACCAATCTTTTCCAAAACCACACATTAATGTGGGTCTCTCCTATTTGTCTGTGCCATCAGGACTTTTCTTTTTCCCTTTTGCCTATCAGCTTCCACAGGGTTGTTTTAGATTTCTGATTTTACAAGACAACTGATGTAAGAGATAAACATCTCCCATGCTTTTACCTAAAGTATAATTAAACCAGCAAGGGTCTGAGCCTTACAACAAAGCCTTAAAAATGATAACTTGCTTCCCAGTATGTGAGTGAGAGATTTAAATCTTCTCTTGAGGGAGAGTGGAAAGTACCAGTCCAGATATTTGAAGATGAACAGCGTGAAAAGACATCAAATTCACTCAGGTAAGGTACAAGGATTGTGCTGTTATTAATTTTCAGACCTGCAATGGGACTTCTATAACGATAAATTCAGGACAAAAGAAACCAGCTATCAAACTTGTACAGGTTAGCAAAGCTCTCTTTGGGAGGCAGGGGGAGGATTAGAGATGTGTCTGGAAAAAAAAAAATAAAAAGAGCTGAAGGCTCCAAAGGCTTGGAAACATAATTTTGGTTTTTATTATTTTCCCCTTGCTATTTTTTTTCCTGTTGCTTTTCCTTATTAATATTTATTGATAAGCTCAGATGCTTGTGCAGAAGAATTGAGGTTTTTTTTTCTCAGTCCTTCTAAAACTTTCTTGCCCAGAGAGGAGGAAGGAGGGAAGGTAAATCCTACAGGAAATGGACAAATTCACAATGAGAGCAGAGACAAAAGTGGGAGGGATCCTGAGCTCCACATTGCCTGAATCCACTCCTGGGATGGCCTTGGGAAGGAATTTATTTGTGCCATTGAAAAGGAATTTATTTGTGCCATTGAAGAGCTGGATCCCACATCTGTGCACCCACCAGGGATCAAATTCTGCAGTTGGGATCCTGCCCTGGTGCTCCATGGCTGGTTCTTGCCCCATTTGTTTGTAGGGTTACAAATTCCACTTGGACTAAGCCAGAAATCTGCAGTAAAACACATCCACAAATGCTACCATCTCAGAAGTCAGGAAATTTTCTGAGTGCAGTCAAAAACGATTCTGTAAAATTGGCCAATGATGGATTTGCTGCTCTTGAACCAGGCACTCCACAGGAGCTGCAAGGTCAGTAATTTCCACATCATTTTTGTTACAATTGCATTTTAGGTGCTGTTGCATGAGCTTGATGATTTTTGGCCTCAATTAAAAAGCAGAACCAGCCCCGTGCACGTTTCAGGGACAGCCTCAGCAGAGTCAGAAATCACACCTGAAGAGTCTATTCTGACTTTCTTCTGCTTTTTTTGCTGGCACAGGAAATTCATTAATTGTGTGTCGTGCCAGGCTTTTCATCCTGGCCATGACAACCTTTGCTTTTGCACGTTTGTCCCAATCAAGTCATTATTCAGCCCCAAAATCTGACACACAGCAGAGATGTGCTTCAGGAGGAGTTCAGCTTATTGTGACAAAGTACTTTTTGTGCATTACTGGGAAATAACCTAAATTAGGACATATATATGTAAATATAATTGTAAGTATAAATATAATTGTAAATATAAATATAATTGTAAAAATAAATATAATTGTTGATATAATATAAACAACACAATATAGATACAAATATTCTAAATATAATGTATAAATACATATGTATGCATATATATACATACATACATATATACATATATACTATCCTTTGACAATTTCTGAGCTTTAGTAATGCTTTTATACTGGCAAAAACATCCCAAAATCAAAGCTTCTGCTAGTTATGATGGCACAAAGGATATTCCCTCCCTTCATCTTTCCATGTAGGAATTCAGATAGACAATAAACAGCATCAACATAAATTTACCTCTGGATTTTACATATTGCTACGTGTATATAAAAAAATCAGCTTTTCCAGTTATCATCTTGGTTTGAACACACTGAAAACAGGAGCTGGAGGCTGAGCTTTTATCTGCTCTTCAGAGATCTCTGGCTTGACTCTTGAACTCCTGCTCCCTTCTGTTCAGACGAGGGCCAATATTTCTGCAGCCTGCCATGGGAACGTTGGGCAGTGAATGTGTGTTTGACACAGCAAAGCAGACTAATTGAAGTCAAAACGGTTCGAGAGGTCTGGCTGGGTTGATTTTAATGAGGATTTTTAAAGCTGTCATCCTTCTCTTGTGTTTTTTTTTTTCTTTTTCATTCTGGGAGTTTTTTTCCGCAGCAGCAATGCGAGTTAGGAAGTGTTTAACCAGACTTTTGTGTTTCCCCAATGCCACAGAACCCGTGCAGCTCGCCATTTCTAAAAATAAATACAAATGAAAGCCAAGCCCTTTCTGTTTCCCTTTCTTTAATCACATCCCTCCATGAGCAGGGAGGGCACTTTGCCCAGCTGAATTTCCTTACCCTCCAAACCCCACGAAAAGCAAACAGTGGTGGAGATGCATCTCCATGGCACAGAGAGCTCACTTTGAAATTCAAGTGACTGCACACGGGATTTTTTTTCAGATCTCTTTTGCAGCAGCGAGGCAGCTTTTAAATGGCATCGGTGGCAACTGCTCAATCACTGAAATTACAGCGGCCAAATTCCATTCTGATAATTGCAAAATTAACTTGTGTCACTGTTTCAAGAGGGTGTTTCCCCCTGGGAAGAGGGCTGAGCCAGGTATGGGCATCTACACCACCTTTCATTTAGCAGAATATATCAGTTTGATTAAAGTTAATAAAGCAAGAAGAGATTTAGCAAATGGAACTAATGTTCAGAGATAATTTCACTTGGAATAAATGAACAAGAGATGGGGAGAAGTAATTAGAGGAATTTGCTGAAGACCTCTGGGGTGAAATGCACATGACCACAGCACACTGTGTGAAAGAACAGAATGAAAACTAAACACAGTAATGGGATCCATCAGTTGTCCAGGAGGAAACTGGGAACAGCCTGTGGTGATGCTGCCACTGTGTTTGGAACAACGCAGAGCATTTTAGAGAACCTGTGGGTGAGAGTTTGGGGGAAAATCCAGGAGCTGGGTTACTGCCAGGGTCACTCTGCTGCTCACACACAGCTGGAGCAGCAAATTTGGTTCATTGTGGGTAAGATCACCAATCACCAACACTGGCCCAGTCACAGAATGGAACCCCAGAATCCTTAAGGTGGGAAAACTCCTCCAAGACCATCGAGTCCAACCTTTGACCCATCACCACTTTCTCAGCCAGAGCAGAGAACTAAAAACCACGTGCAGTCATGGAGAACTTGCTGCACCCTCTTTAGTTTTATTTAATTTCCTAGAATATTGAATTAATTTGCTTGTAGAGTCGTTTTCAGAAGGAAAAAGATAATGATAAACAGAAGGGGGCTACGTCATAAAGCAATTTTTAAACTTTTACTCTGCGTTACAGCACAGCGGCCCTTGTTTACTCTGATGAACTCTGACTTTGAAAGACTCTGACAGGACTTAGCTGCACTCTTTTAATCTAAGAGCATAACCTGTAATCAATAAGCAAGGCTTTTAAAACCATCAATAATTTATTCAAAATTATTCCGTTTCCCAGCCTTCCAGGAACCCCGCTCGCGCCTCAACGTCATTTCAGCATAAATAACACGTTAATTTTACCCTTCCCCAACGCTCACGCGGCTGCAGCAACACGAATTAATCCCGAAAAGCCACAATTCATTGTGCTGGATGAAATATTCAAAGCCTGCTGGATGCTGAGTGGTGTCGTGGTGCTCGTGGCACTTTGGAAGCCGCGGCAGTTTCTGGGGCAGCTCTGACCCAGCAGCTCTCAGCACATCCCCGTGGGTTGCCCGCAGGAAGGGGCTCCCTGCATATTTTGCAGCTCTTGGAAACGCTGCTCTCACCTGGAAAGGGAAGTTGTGGATGTGTGTGAGCTGGTTCCTGGACAGATGTGCTCAGTTTGTGATTCAAGGTTGTTCCCTCTGCTGCCACACTCAGCAAATTCGGCCTCAAATCAGCGCTTCAGGCTCATTCCTTCCTCCTTTCCTTCCACCCTTCCTTCCATCCTCGTTTCAATCCTTCCTTTCACTGCTTCACCTAGAATAACACAGATTCAAATGTATTTTTATACCCTAAAAAAAGAATTTATATTTTCCACAAGAGTTGCTGTGGTTAATTTACAAAGCAGGATCCAGCTGCAAGGAGTCGCTGCAAATTTCCTGTGTGCAGGGAATTTCTGTGGATCCAGCATTATTTTAGCGAGGTTCATTTGTCTGGCTGACATTTTAAAACAGATGTATAAGCAGATATCATGGGCTACTCTTGTAACAAGCATAAAAAAATCTATTCTCTACTTAGTAGGAGCCTGATAAAAAATAGAAGGGAATATAACCAGGTGGCTGGAGAACTGCTGTGTGAACACACATGAAGGTGATGTCCTCAACAGAGCTGGTGAGCACTAAAAGCACAGAATTCCTTAATTTTTTTTCCTCTGGATGATGGTCTGATCAATCTTGGGTACCCTGAGTAAGAAGCTCAGGTGGCTGCCTCCATTTCCAGCCCTAGGACTGGCCTTGTTTGGTACCACTTTACCTTGAGATTGCATTTCCACCCCCCTCTTCAGCGAAGATAAAAATATTCGGATGGGTCACAGGATTTTGGGGCAAATCCAAGCTCAGGGCTCTGCAGATGTNGGCCTTGTTTGGTACCACTTTACCTTGAGATTGCATTTCCACCCCCCTCTTCAGCTAAGATAAAAATATTCGGATGGGTCACAGGATTTTGGGGCAAATCCAACCTCAGGGCTCTGCAGATGTCTCCCTTGCTTTGGTGACACCAAACCTCAGCACATCCAACAGGCTCTGCAAGGACTGAAATCCAATTCCTCTGGCGAGAGCTGAGGCTGCTCTGCCCATCCTGCTGGATTTTAGGGGTTGAGCTTTGGGTTTATTCTTGTTCTGCTGTTGGTGATGGATTAACATGAACCCTCTAATGCTGCTGGCAGGGCTGGAGCTCCCTGAGCACCTGCAAAGCCCCACCTGGGTGAGCAGCTTGCCCAGGGATCCTCCCTGCACAGCCACATCTGCTCCTGGGCCACCAAATCCTGTCAGGGACAGGGGGCAGGAGCCTTTTCCAAAGTCACAGACAAAGCTGAGCACACAGAAACAATATCAGCAAGTTTTCATTCCTCAGTGGCTGCAGTGAGAAGAATGATCTGTGTAAAAGGGAATTTTGAGGGAGTTTTAGCTCACCATTGTCTTCTTGTTTTGCTTTAACCTGCACAACTTCTCTCCATTATTCTTCCTCTTGTGTGGATTACACAATTAAGTGACAAAGGCCTGTTTTTGACATCTGTCTGATTTCCATGACAACAGATTATGAAACCAGGTGTAGTGAGCATGCGAGACCAAACCTGAGAAAAATGATGAAGCTAAATGAAGATTTAATCAATGTGAAGAACAGCAACAAAAAGGGGGGAAGGAAAGACACAACAAAGGTATTTCCTTTATGGAAGACATGTATTTTTCTATTTCTTTTATTTAAAAAAATGTATTTTTCTATCTCCTTTCTGCTATCCAAACATTATAGGATAAAGGAATAACCTGTACTCATTAGGGAAAGGCAGCTGGAGCAGATTTGGAAAGGAAAGGATCAATTTGTGGCCTTTACTGAGCAGGTCTGGATCCTTCCTGCAGGAAGAGGAGGATGGTGCCCATGTGCCAACACCAAAGTTTTCCTTCTTCTTCCTCCTCTTATGAAAGGCAGGAAAAGATGGAAAGAACCACGAGTGATTTTGTCAGGATGAGTTTCAAAAGGCCAAAAGGTCATTTGGGAAGAGGTTTAGGCTGCTTTCCTTGCCTGCCGTGGGTTGGACAAAGCAGTCATGAATCCTGCAATGAGAGCTATTTATATTTTTAAGGAAAAAATATCTCTGTATTTTGGAAAGGTGGTTGCTGGAAAAAAAAAAAAAAACAAAAAAGGTGCCAAGGGAATCTGTGGACTCTCCATAACAGCAGGGAAGAACAGGTCAGAGAAGCATCTGTCCAGGGAGAGCTGGTCCTGCCTGGGAATGGGAAGGATTCCTTGACTTTCCCAAATCTCCCCAAGCCCAGTTTTGTGCTGGATTCAGCCCATGAGCTCTGAAAACTCCTCAGTTGTTCAGCCCCTGATTTCAGCTCCAGCAGTTTGCTTGTACCACTGGCTTAAGTTCATAAACCATGTCATAACAGGCTAAGCTGGACATCTTGAAGGACTGCCAAAAAAAAGGGCAAGCAAAGAAAATAACTGTAATCCACAGCCTTTGGAAAAGAAGAGGCATAAATAAGTTTTAAAGCCATGAGCACACAGAGGAAGAAATCATGGGAAGAGCCCTGAGTGACTGAGCAAAGAATTGGTATTTAGGCTCTGTGCTGGTATTCTAGAGGCACACAGTGAATAATAAGGGAGAAACTGATGTTGCCTGATTTTTCAAGGAAAACTCGCATGCATTTCAGTGGAGTCATTCTGAACACACCTGGATTTCCTGCAGAAATTCTCTTTCTGCAGGTGAGGGGGTTGCTTGGTAGGGCTGGAAGCAGCTCTGGGAAATGTAATTCACTGGCTTGACTGGCAGTGGGGACTGGGACAGCGGTCAGGGACAAATCCATGTGAATTTTGGAGCATTTGTCAACAGTGTTAGGAGTTCAATTTGGCACAGGCAGGGGCATAATAACGCTGGAGTTACTTTGGGGCCCTCGCCGGCTGCAGCATAAATCTTACAGGAGCTCGATTTGTGTCCATTTTATGTGTGAAACATTAATAGATTTTTAATATACTGGCACAAGATAAAATGAACTTCAGCGACATCAAAAAGAAAAATCGACTTTGCACCATGCACAGGGGAATACACTGGTGGTGTTTTACACTGTGCTGGGAAGTTGTGTGAGGGTCAGGGTGGGTGAAACACAGGTTACACAGCCCTGGAGATTTGTTGGCTGTAGTAAAGACTTGTTTAGAGGAGCAGAGACCAAGAAGTGCAGGTTTATGTGCAGCTGAAACACTGCAGGGCTTCCAAAGCACCTTAAAACCAGCCTGCACTGACTGCATCCATTCTGTCTCCAGCATTTAATCCAAATTAATTCTAAATCTCTGATTTTCTATGCTGGGCTATTGTTGTAACTGACTGGGAAGTTAAAGCCACCAGCTGAGTCACTCAGCTTGATTTCTAAGGGTTTGAAATCCCTCTCAGGATTGGAGATGGGCAAGGAGCTCCTGGAACCTGTTGTAAACATTGTCCATGCACAGGGAATGGGCAGAGGGGAAGTTTTCTTTCATAGGGCGAGCTTTGCTTATGGACTGTGAAAATCTAGAAGACAAAATTAAAGGTAAAAAGTGGACATTGGAGCACTGGATTGGGGCACTTTCCATTAGATGGGAAGTCAGCTGGGTTCCAGATTTATCTGGATAAATAAAAGAGGAGTTTCTCCACGTTCCCTCTATCGCTGCCATCACTTTGCTCATCAATATTTCATTTTTTGTCTGCAAGCTCCACTCTCTTGTTTTCTTCACTGCCCAACTGCCCAGCCTGAGGGTTGATGCTGGAATGTCCAAATGCTGAATTTCTCTGCTCTGCCCAGTGCCCAGGAGCTGCTCCCACCTTTGCCAGAGCAGGAGCAGCAGGGCCATGGCACGGGGTTGACTCCAAGGCTCAGCATTATTTTGGGTCGCTGGTGCTTTGCATGCAAAGTGCATCACAAATGTTATATGGAGTTATAAAGTTAATATAAAAAGCAGATGGAGAGAAATTAAAAGAGATAGTCAGGGGAGAAGAGATGAGATATAAAAATAGATGGAACTGGTGAAGCATAGAAGTTGCAGAAAAGCTGTTCCAGATGCCAGGAGCTACTCCAGAGAGAAGTCTCATCCCAGCGACAGGGAGTGGTAGGGAAGTACACAGAGCAATTTCAGGGATAAAGGGAAGAATATGCAAAAATTCCTTGAATTTTTGCCTCAAAAACTGCCAAATACTACTTTGGATTCTCATGCCTTGCGAATTATCTCACAAACTTGAAAGAAGCAACAATACTCACCCTCAGCATCATCAGTTAGACTGAATTTCACACCTTATTTATTAATATTTAATCTGGATAATATAGAAATACATTTGTCATTTAAAGCCAGCAAGTTAAAAGTGTTCATACTTTATTCTACACCCACAGAAGCTCTTTAAAATTTGCTTAATTTGTTAAAGGTCTTAGCACATACCTGAGTTTATCTCACAATCCATTTATTTGGCCAACTCTGGGATTAAATAGTGTGGATTCCATCATTCCACCTGCTGAGTGAAACACTCTCCCTGCAGAACTTCTGGATGGAGAAACAAGGCTCTGTGCCTTCAAACAAACATTAATTACCTCATAGTTTTCATCCAAATTTCCAATCCTCCTCTCTAACCTAAGTGGTTAACAGGGGTGGAGTAGGAGAATGTGTCATTCTGTTCTAAGCTCGTTGGTGACACTGATGAATACAACTTTATTAGGGGAAGCAGATGTTGTCGTGCACCCTGGAGGTGTCTCTGATAAGGAGCAGCTCCTTTCTGAATCTGCTGACAAATATTCCCCAATATCTCAGTCTCACCAGCAGCCTCGTGTCCTCCCTCTCAGACAGCGAGTCCCGAGCCTGGGGTGCTGCCTGTGGCCCCAGCACTGTCCTTGTCACAGCCCAGAGCCACCTGAGCCTCACCAGCCCCACAAACCCTTCTGGCTTTGTCTCTCCTTCAAGGCTTTGCAGCACGAGGCAGTCACAGAGGGAAACAGGGAATGGGTTGGGTTGGAGGGACCTTAAAGCTCATCCAACCCCATCCATGGGCAGGGACCCCTCCCACTGTCCCAGGCTGCTCCAGCCTGGCCTTGGGCACTGCCAGGGCTCCAGGGGCAGCCCCAGCTGCTCTGGGCACCCTGGGCCAGTTTCTCTCTGGATTTTTATCAGTTCCCCCAGGGTTTTACACAGTGACAGAGGTGGAGAAGTGATTCTTCACAGCAATAGTAATTTGGTTTTAATTTGACAATCTTCAAAATGTGATAGTAAAG
>VYXF01010938.1:216349-253314 GCA_013397295.1 Polioptila caerulea
GGCAGCCAAAGCTTCTCTGGGCAGCCTCAGGGGCTCCCCACCCTTCCAGGGAACAACTCCTTCCCAACATCCCATCGAAATCTCCCCTTTTCCCCCTTACAGCCATCCCCCCTTGTTCTCTCACTCCATACCCTGGTGCAAAATCCCTCTCCATCCTTCCTGTAACTCCCTTTCCCTACTGCAAGGCAGCTGTCCTGCCTGGAATGCCTCATTTCCAGGCTGAAATGTCTTACATTCCTTGGGAGCCAAATTGCTTCCCAGAAGATTTTTTAGGCTGGAGAGGCTCTCTGGAGCAGTCTCCCCATCAATACCACGCTCAGCCAAAGTAAGAATGTAGCAATTAGATGACATTTGTGGCCATTACCATCAAAGAACAGTATATTAATGATGTTCTACAGAACCATTTCCCAGTATTTCCTTAGAAACTCTTGTTGGGTCTACCCATAAATGTCTCATAAAAGCTATAAATATTCAAGAAAGGAAGTCAGTTACATATAAAGACCTCTAATAGGCACTATGAATGAATTCTGAACCATATAATAGCCAGGCACCTGTGAAAAATGGCAAGAGGATGTGATCTATACATTATATATGAGGCACTTTGCTACAGCTGCGAAGATTTCGAGTTATTCAGCGGAGCTAGAAAATTAAAACAAGAGAATAGAACAAGAAAGGCATTTGAATTAAGTCTGGTGTGGCACTGCCTCTTACTCAGCCATCATTATAATAATTTGTTTTGCACAAAATAGATTTATAAAAGCTCATAAATTCTGGTTAAATGCAAATCCACATTGCTGGTATTTATTTAACTTTCTACAAGTTGCTCACAATGGGTTTGTGACCAGAGCAGATGAATCATTTCAATCAAATGCAACAGGCAGAGCTGGACACTGAGATGTCACTGAGCCATATTTTGGTTATGTTGTGTGTATTTTTAATACACAGCCAATTAAATCATGGTAAAAATGATATTTCAAATGATACTGAATTTTTAGGGTTCTTCTCTCTCTCCTCCCTTCATTCTTTTCCTTTTAATCAGCAGCAGCAGCCAAAATTGCTGCAGGTCCTGGGCTTCCATTGACACCAATAAAAATTTGTCAGGAGCACTGAGGAAAGCAATTCCAGCTGCCAAAGGAAAGGTCTGGCTCTGAGGGGAGCTGCCTGACATAACCTGCAGGATGGGGTACGGGGTATTGGGGCACAGGGCCTGAACCCCCAGAGCCTTTTGGGGCTGATGGCCCCACAGTGAATTACCCTGACTGAAAATTGGCACCTTCACTCCTGAGCAAGGGATTTGCTCAGGGCTGACACAAGATTTGCATGTCAGGGACCACCTGGGGCAGTTCCTTGCTGGAACTCATTGCTCCAGGAATGGTGCTGCACAAACAAAGGATGCTCCTGTTTTGGGATGCTGTGACACTCCAGGGATCAGCCACCCCCTGAGCCAGCTGTGCATAGACCTGGAGCAATCCCACCACCACCCTGCTGGGCAGCTGGTGAAGCTCTGTGCTTTAGCCTGCAAAATATGCCTGGGAAGTTAAAAATGGGGACTGCATTTTCTTCTTTTCTCTCACAGATCTGCCTTAGGTAGGCTGAGAAAATTCCCGGTGGCTGGAAAAAGCAGCTGTGAGAAAATCTGTTCTCTACTCCACAACAGCATCCCAGTGCTGAGAGAGAAATTTCACAATAAAATCAGAGAAGCAGCTGAAGATTTCACATTTCTCTGATCATTTTTCTCAAAGCCTGACATGACATCTCTCTGAGAGGCTTCAGCCCCTCCTGTGACTGACTTGAGCAACTTGAGGTGTCTCTGTTCAGAGCAGTGGCCAGACAAGAGAGGTTCCTTGTCCCTGCAGCAGCTCCCAGCTGTGTGGCACAAACCCCTCCTGCTCTCCAGGGGACACGTGCCTCTCTTTTTGGGAGATCCCTGACGTTTCTGTTGGAGGAATCCTTGTGCAGCTCTTCCTACACTTGAGCATTAAGTGGGAGAAAAGCTCTGAGCACCCTCAGAACTCACTTCAGCATCAATGAGAATTCCACCACTTGCTATGGAGCCTTCCACTTCCTGAAAAGAGCTGGATTGGCTTCGTTCACTTGTGTTCTCAGCCTTTCTCACCTGGCAGTGTGTGATTTTTCAGAGATGAGGTGGCTATCACATTTATATGCTCTGGAGGTACAAGGAAACCGTGTAGCAGCGCTGGGAAACAAGTGCTACAAGCAGAGGTCACAGTCATCAGGGTGTGTTTGGATCCTGCCTAATGAGTTACCCTCCTTGCTAAATAAATAATTAATGCATGCATTTATTGAAGACAAACGCTGTCGTGATCTTCAGGCACCGAAGCTGAAAAAGCTCCATAGGAGGATGAGAGCAGAGCGTCGTTAAAAAATGTTCTTTTAAACATCAGGAAGCAACAGCTGAATGCAAACAATCCTTGGGTTTTTGGTGGTTAAGAGACTTCCCAAAACATCAGCTTCTTTTTCACCCTTTGGGAATGAAAGTTTTTCTTTTATTAATACAACAGTCTGTGGGTCTGCACGGTCACAAGTTACCTACAAAAACTGCCTGTGACCAGGAAAAAAGTTTTTTACTTCCAGTGCACCTGAATAATTTCCACAGTTTGGCTTTTCTGGATGCCTCAGTGACTCGGAGTGGCCCCTTGGCTGTTCTTGTTCTCTTCTTTCTTAATGGATTATTCATCTGCCTTGCAATCTAAGCAGAAGCACGAGCTGCAGTCAGACCTGCTCCACCAGACCCTTCTCCAACCATAGACACACAGCATTCCCCAAGAGAGCATCTCCTCTGGAGAAATTAATAAAAACCCACCAAAAAACATGAATATTTATCTCTGCTGCTCTGCAGCAGGAAGAATTTCCAGCTCTTCTTCTATTGCTGAAGTGAGAAGGGGCCAAAAATTCCCTTCTCATACCAGTGGGGAGAAAATGCCACCATGACAGCACTTTTGGAAGTCCTGGATTCATCCCAAGGTGCAGCACTGGGAGTTGGCAGTGCTGGGGAGACCCTCTGTGGGTTTTTTGGGGTGACACCTGGGGTCAGTCCTCACCTCGAGGAGTCACCAGCAGTCCAAGGACCAGGCTAAAGCCTTGGCTGCTGTAAATCAGCTCAGACACACAGATTTGAGTGCCTGTGGCTGGGAATCCAGCTCTGTGTGACAGCCTGGCCTTGGGAAGGCTCCTCCAGGCTCTGGGGACGCTCTCTCCACGCTTTGGAGTGAAGTAATGAGCACTCAGGGAGGATTAGAATGAGAACTGAGTTCATTTTCAGGTTTGTGGGAGTCCTTTATCATCCAAACTCCGATGGAAATGATCTCCTGGAAGAGTTTAACACTCAGACAGGAACCAGGCACGGCCTGGCTCTTAATCGTTCTCCAAATTGATATAAAATACAGCACAGGAGCTACAATATTAAAAATAAAAAGCTTCATAAGAAGCTCATTCTTAAACATTTTCTGCTTTGACGTAAGGAAGATATTTTATGTGTCAAAAAAATCTCCAGTGCTGGATCTTGGCACCAGTCTTGAGGGAAGGGATTATTCCATGGCTGTGGTTGTACATCACCGACTGAAGGGAAGACCAAAGCTATAATTAGGCCTCTCCCAGTGCCATCGTTTTTGGGTATCTTTGGGTAATTGTTGCAGCCCACATGCTTGTCCATATGTTTTTCCGTGAAGGATGATTAATTCCCCTCTTCTTCAATACAATATGTGGTTTATGCAGGGAATAGATCTTTACGAGCTGGAGAATTCCTGTGTAACAGGAAAATAAAGCTCCTAATCCTGCCATTCCCCCGGGGAAAATCCAGCCCGGCGGATGGCATCGATGTCTTCATCCTCAGGAGTTGTTTATAGTGAGAGGAGCACCCCAGATAAGGCAGGGCTGCTCAAAATCTGCCATCAGGCCGGGCAGCAGAGCCCGGAGCTTGGGCAAGTTTTAAACAGACATTGCTTTTAAAGCCTGGATTTGCCCTCGTGCATTAATACATTTTGAAGAGGGAGAACAGCCCCAAATTGCTGCGGGCACTGCACTCAGAGCCTGGCAAAGAACTCTGCCAGAATCACCTGAGAATTCGGAATTGGGGGTGTGGGGAAAGAATTCCCAGTTTGCTTAAAGCAGGCGAGCACAGGAGCAACCCCTGCCTTATTAGACCGAGCCCCCCAAAGCTGAGTTTGCTCCCCAGTCCTGCACAAAATGTTTGTTTAAAGTCCCAACCTTTGTTGGTTTAGAGGTGGCAACTCTGTGCCTTCCCTGACCAGCCCACACCCCCACCTGCCCGGATGTTTCAGCAGAAGGGAAAACAGCTAAAAATTATAGTTATTAGTCACTATTCTCCCCTTCTTCTGAGTCATTAACATCAATTACTAACCGCTGCATTGTCAATTAAGACTATCACTTGCTGCTATTCACTGCTAATGTGCTAATTGTCATCAATTTACTGCCTCAATTATGTGGTCATACGCTTGCCTCGAGGTATAGAGATGAGATATAAGGATCCGGAGGAGAAACAAACTCTCCCTGGTTTTAATGCAGCAAAAGAAACCTGGAGTGAGTCTGAGCATGGATGGAGTTGCAGAATTCTCCTAGAGAAAAATTATTCTAACACACAGATGATGGTAAGGAAAAAAAAAAAACCAAAAAAAAAAGCAACACCACAATTTGAGCTGTGTTTTACAAGACCTTATTTTATTCCTGACCCTTCCACTGCAAATGTGACGTTATTTCACCTGCAATAGATTTGTGGCTCGTGTTCACTCTGTAATCATGTATATATTTTTGCCTAATTATATCTGATTGCTTACTGCATGTTGTACTTTCTAATGAGCATTGAATTATTAATCTGCTGCCGAGCCTTTCTCAGCATACAAAAGGGAAAGATGTCTGGTGTCATTGAACACAGCCTATTGTGTTCCCTTCAAGCAGCAGCAGCAAACTTTAGGATTCAGCAGTGTGCCAGATTCTCACTACAGACACAGCCGAGTTCTCTTTGACAGGTTTTAAATAATATGTTTTTGGTATGCTTTATCTGACACTAAGCTGCCCTGAAAATAGTAGAGGAAGTCTGCTAGTGAAATAAAATCAGACAAACTCCTAAAAAAAAAAATAAAAATCCCTCCTGCCTCTATTTTTCAGTCCTTAGGCAAATAACCTTGTAGGCTGCATGGAAAGGTTTGATTTCTTTCATGCAGTTGCTCAGCAATCCAAGGAAATAAAGCAGAGATGCTTATCCAGAGCAAGGGTCCAGGGAAAATGATGGATCTTTTTCCCAGCAAAGGAATAGGGATTTTTCTGCCTAAAATTATGATGGGCACTTGATTTCCATGTGCAATATTTATCTGTGACGGGGTCCTGAGGGTGAAATTCTGATTCAAATCACCCAGGGCCTGCTGGGGCTGCCCCTGGATCCCTGGCAGTGCCCCAGGCCAGGTTGGACATTGGGGCTGGAGCAGCCTGGGACAGTGGGAGGGGTCCCTGTAAGGGCAGGGGGGGAAAGATGAACTTTAAGGTCCCTTCCCACCCAATCCATTCCATAATTCCAGGATGGATCTCTAATTGGATGCCAATAACCCCTCTCTGTGGCAGGTGCTGTGCTGTTGGTGCCTCCAGCCCACCCACCCAGCGAGGACACCCACCTGTGGGCAGGTAGGAGCCAAAGGAGGGGTGTTGGACCAAGGGGGGACACAGTCAGTGCAGATTTGAGCTGAAATCCTTTTCCAATGGTTTTCCCTGGAGAGCAGTGTCCTCCAGCTGAGGTTTGGTGGCTCTCCTGCTCCTCCCAGGGGACAGGGGGAGCTCTGGCCGTCTGTCCTCCCCCAGACTCTCCCCAGCTGTGGGAAACCTCTGGCCTTCTCCCCTCCACAAAATCAGCTCCTCTGTCACATCCTGCCCTCCCCAGGTGGATTTCAGCTCTGGGTGTGCACAAAACTTGGAGCATCTCTCTGGCTGGGATGGGGTGTGCAAGCCCAGCCTCCCCCCCAGCTGGTGTTTTACTGTCTGGGAGAGGAAGGGGTTGCTTTTGAAGTTTTAAACCTTTTATTTGCTCCCTAAATCTCTTAACACCCCGACTGTGCTGGACAATAGAAATGGCAGCTCTTGGCATCGTTGTTTTCTGGTGACTGTTCCTATCTAATGCTAAAGCTGATTTTCATCTCTAAAGATATTCCAGGCTCAGTGCATTAACTTGGATTTTGACAAAAAAGGAATGAAAACAATGTAGGAGATAAATATTTGTGTTGTTTTGTTTAGAAGCTTTTTAGATAAGCTTGAGGAAAATTTGGGGAAGAGAGATGAGGTTCAAATGTTTTATAACTGTGGGGTGAAACATTTCTTTGCCTGTGTCTGACTGAAACATTGGCTTCATTCTAACTGAGTGACATCAATTTTGGGGTTTTTTTTCCCCCATATCTAGGTTTTTCTTTTGGTTTTGCTTATTTGTTCTCTTGCCGCTGCTCCCTGACAAAAATTTCTGGAGAACCACCCAACAGAGGGTTGTAGCTTCTGCACTTTTTAACTGCTGCTTGTTGAGATTAGTTTAATACAATAATTACTTCTTTTTCCAAATATGCTTTTTGAGTGAAGTGATTCAGGAATGCAGCTGTCAAAGGGGAGTGAGGGGAGGAGGAGGAGGAGGAGGGAAGCACTGAATAATGAGGTGGGGATGATGCACGGTGGAGTCAGCAGCGCTCCCCAAATCCCCCCTTGTGCCCCCCAATCACACAGTGCCAACATTCTGCATATTCCAGAGTGTCCTTGTGCCAGCGTGGGGACACCAGGGCTGGTTCTGACCTTGCAAATGCAGCTTCGAAAGTCAAAGCAGACCAGCTTGGCACAGCCCAAGGGAATTCCTGGATCTTTAACACGAATGCAAAGACTTTGCTGATGCAGAAACATCTCCCAGACTCCCTAAACTGTGTAAATCTCCATGGCTGTGGGCTAAATTCTCACTTTCGGGCACTACTGGGGAGAATCCCAGAATGGTTTGGGTTGGAAAGGACTTTAAGTCCCATCCATTCCCACCCCTGCCATGGCAGGGACCCCTCCCACTGTCCCAGGCTGCTCCAGCCCCAATGTCCAGCCTGGCCTGGGACACTGCCAGGATCCAGGGACAGCCCCAGCTGCTCTGGGCACCCTGTGCAGGGCCTGCCCACCCTCCCAGGGAGGAATTCCTTCCCAATACTTTCAAATCCTTCTTGCCTGTGTGCAGGGAATTGCAGCCAGGTGAGGTGGTTGGGTGTGCTTTAGTGTTCCAAACCTCCAGGCCGATGTTCTCCTCCTGATTTTGTTCTCCCAGCTGTAAAATCCTACTCCAGGTGTTAGAGAGCTTCTCCTTTCCATCCCTCCCCCCCCCCAGATTCCAATGAAGAAGTTGATTTATTTGAACGGTAACAATCAAAGTGGTTGCCCTCCTTTATTAATGCCAGGGAAGGGGAGGGATCAACAGCCCATAAATTACATCAGCATCAGATGCTCAGAGGGGAACTTTGGGTAGATCTCAAATGACGGACACAAAAGAGAGAGAAAATCAGGTTCTGTGGTTAGAAAGTAACTCAGAATTGTTGGTTAATTCAGAAACATAAATAAGAAATTGCCAAAGTCCAAGTTGTTCTTTGGGTTTGGTTTGAGGGTGTTTTTTGGAGAGAGAGAGCTTTTCTTCCTCAAACCACCTGCTCTAGACCTAGAAAATATTTCAAGAAGTTGAATAGGTCTCTTTTTCCTCTTGAAAACTTCCATCCAGTTTTATTATTTGGGTAGGTAATACCGCAAATACAGATGGCATTTACCCTTGCCTTGTCTCCTCCCAATCTGTTCTCTTTTCTGGGTTAATACCTTCTCCCACTCTGCTTTTCTATTTCAATGTGGTGTTTAAAAATAAAATGGCAGATTTCTCTTTGCTTTTCCTCTCTGTTTCTTCACATTTATATTTTGACTTTTTTACCTTTGGCTCACCTCGTCTGCCTACATAGAAAGCTTTTTTTGTTTGTTTGTCAGATTCTTCTACATAACTTTTCCTAGAACTCAGAGAAAGCTCTGCTTAAAGAACAACTTTCATGCCTTTCAACCCAATTCATTTTCTCTTAGTACATCTTATTCTTTATAATTTCAAGATTTATGATTTACAAACAGAACAGAAGCGAGGAGTTAAGAGACACAAAAACAGGAGGGTGGGGAAAAATAAAATCCGTATTTTAGTTTAGGTTTCTGCCTAAAAGGATGACACTGGGTCCATTTTTCTCCAGTACAATGGAAGGTATTGAATTTGGAGATTCATGCATGAACTAAAAATTGGCAGGAAAAAAATCAGTTTAGTGAAATTCAAAGCAAGTTCCTACAATGAAACTGTGTGGGGAGTGAGGGTGGCAGGTTGAACTTTAATAGAAATTTTTCCCTTAATTTTTTTTTTTTTTTATGACAGTATTTTATTAAAAACCCCACAAGCATTTCAAGAAGAAAATATTGTTCACAGTGTAAAAGTTCGAACATAGCACTTTGAAAACAGGAGTGAAACTCTTCTGTCTCCTTCCACACATCATCCTTCATTTTGGAAGTGCTCCAAAAGAAATCATCTAAGCCTTTCAAATCAACTTGCTTTACTTTCTTGTTCTAAAGGCATTCTTTAAGCCAAGCTCTATTTTGAACACCTCCACTCTCCCTAATAATCATCTGCTTGGTGGCTTTACCCCAACTAGAGCAAAAAATCCAATTCTCCAGCTGCAATTGCAATGCTTCCCTGTCCCAAGAACATAAGACAAGGTTCCTGCCAGCCCGTGCTGTCATTTGCAAACTCTCTGTCACATTTTGTCACAGCAGGGATCAATATTTGCCACGGTGCCAAGGCAGCAGCTCCATATGCCGCCTCTTCTCGTGGAGGCCATGCCAAAAATAACACCGTGGTGCAGCTCCTGGGGGAGGTGGTGCCTTGGACGTGGACAAATGGTTCTGGGCTCCTGTTAAAGCATCCATGGTCACCCTTCTGTTGGTCCAAAAAGCCGCCAGAGCTTTGCCAGGGCTGATTTGGGCTGCAAGGCCTCGCCGTGGGTCTCAGCGGGAGCCGGGTGGGTGTTTGGGTGTTTAGCACCACTCTAGTGTTTCTGCAGGCTGATTAATCCACAGAAAGCTTGTAATTATCCCAGTGTTTCCCTCCGGACTCCTCAGCATGTGTTGGTGTCTGGCTGTCTCTTTGCAGCATATGTTCTCCTCTCCCAAAGCCATCCCCAGCCCATCCCGAAGCCTTCCGCGGGGTCGGGGCCGTGCAGGGTGACCCCTGCCCAGCGTGGGGCTCCTCGAGTTGTGGGGTGACAGTGCCATGGCAACGGGGGGCTGTGGATGTGCTGATTACCAGACAACACGTGCTAATTAAAGACAGCTCAGCGCTCACCTCTCGCTGCTTTCCCAGCGCAAAGGCGAGAGGCGCCAGGTAGGAGTTTGGCACCCGAGGTGTGGAAGGAAATACTCCGTGTGCTGCTCCATTTCCACTCCTGTCAGAGCCATTCCCTGATGAACTCACCCTTCTGAGAACCCGAAATGAGGCACGAGTGTTCCCCTGACCTGATGAATCTCACGTACCTGTGTATATCTGACAAAGGCACCGGTATGACCAGAGAGGAATTTGACTCACAAGGCATTTTCGGGTGGCTGTGGACGTTGCTTTGATTTCTACCCATTAATTTAAATGAATATTGAATTTCCAACTGCAGCTATTTTCTTGCATTGAAGCCACAGTGGAATCTGAGGTGTTCATGTTCTGGTGAAGTTCTTTGGGTCCTTCTTTCCTGACAAGAAATGAAGGACAGACGTTTGCTGGATTTTTCTTTTCCTTCGACCGCTTCCATGACCTTGTGCTTTTCACTTTTGGAAATTCCCCCAGGCCCTGCATATCTATAAAATGTCTTTTCTTTCTCTCCATTCCACACCCTGTGATTCTCAGGAAGGTGTGGTCAGGCTTGGCTTCCCAGGCAACCACACACATCCAGCCACAGCATGTTCCAGGGAAGGACTTTTCTCTTTGGGTCCCTCGTGGATCAGGATTTTCCTGGGAGCAGAGGACATGATTTGAACAGCAATTTCACAGAAACGAGCTGAAAACTGTGGTTGGTATGTTCTGAACAAAACCTGTCCCTTCTTATTGCTGCAGCACCTCTCCTCTGTCACTCAAAACTTCCTTTTCCTTCTTAAAGGGGATGTCAGATGTGCACAAATGGAGCCAAGAGCTGAATACCTCACCCCAAAACTCCTTGTAGAGCAGGTTGTCCTGGGAGTTGTTCCCCTGAGGAATGGGGTTTAGCTCTTCCCAGGCAAAGGAAAGAACGGATGGTGAGTCTGAGGGCAGGATCTCACCAAATCCTCATTTTCCCTCTGTATTTTTGTGGTTCCAACCCTTGGATTTCTCAGTCTTTTTCCTCAAGACATATTTTTCACCTTATATTGTTTTATATCCCAAATATACTCGATTTTCACCCACATTACTTCCCAGCTTCCCACAAAGGGGCATCCTGGGAACCTCTGACCTCTGGAAATGCCTTCAGGGAGATTATTCTGCAATAGTAACCTGGCAGCCAGAGCCAAAGCTCTCTGTGCACTCAGGGACTTGCATCATCTCGGATATATTAACGCCATTTGACGCCATCATTTAAGCAACTGGAGATGCAGATGTGGAAGGATACGTGCAGACAGAAAATTAAATTGTATAGATCATGAGCATCTCAGGGTTGATTAAATGAAATGAGAGTGCATTTCCTCTTTCATACAGAAAGAAGCTTAACATTAAAAAAACCCCTAATCTTTTCGAAGATAAAGTTCATTAACACAATGATTATTCATTTGGCTTTTATAATGATACTGCTGCTTAATCACCAGAACATTGCTTCCTGTGCTCTAGGAGAACCAGCAGGAAGCATTTGAAGAGACAGAGCTGGTGCTAATGCAGCAGCAGCCAGGATGGAATCTCAGTGCCTTTCATTTGAAAAGTGAATTCCTGCTCAGGTTTCTAAAACCCCACCCATCAAACAGCAGGAGCTTTAAACCCAACATTAAATTTATACAGCAATGAAGCCTCAGGTTTCCTGTTTCTACACAGTTAACATCTAAGTTTCCTCCTGGGTCCATTTCCATTATTTATTATATTATTTGCCTAGAGCAGCACCCCAGAGGAGCATTGTAATCAGGAGCTGAGCTTGTGTTGGGAGAAATACAGCGCAGTCACTCCAGAGCTGGCCTGGCCTCTGGAGTTTATAATCCTAATAAACAAGGCAAACAGTAATAGAGATAGATAAACAAATGCTGGAGGTAGCTGTCTGCTTAATGACTTCCTCTCACTGCACTCTCCATTCCCCACCTCGTGCTCCTGCACGCTTCCAGCCATTTCTCCCACCCTTGGCTGCCTGGTCAGTCTGGAACTGCAGGCTCCCTCCCTCCCACTGCTGAAGGGCTTTATTTCACCTCTCCCTGCCCCTTTCCTCATCATTCCTGTTCTTTGTTCTCTTCCTTCACCTCCCTCTCCTGGCAGCTCCTCAGCCTGTGCTGGCCCCTCTGGCATCAGGGTCAGGCTGATCCCCCGGTGCCACCTCAGAGGCCACCACAGCCTCTGCTCCTTCCTGGCAGGATTTGAGGCAGAAATTGGAATCCTTTAACCCCTTCTCTCTTTTCCTGGTTTTTTTTTTTCCTCAAAGGAACAGGGTGGGGAGTGTGGAGGAATGAAGGAAGGAATTGGGTGATGCTTCCAAAAAAAAGGGGAATATTTGGAAGGTAATCACAGGGGATTTTAGGACCTGTTGATGTTGTAAATGTAGGGCAGTTTGATTTCTACCCATTAATTTAAGTGAATATTGAATTTCCAACTGCAGCTATTTTCTTATATTGAAGCCACAGTGGAATCTGAGGTGTTCTTGTTCTGGTGAAGTTCTTTGGATTCTTTTTTCCTGATAAGAAATGAAGGAGAGACATTTGCTGGATTCTTCTTTTCCTTTGACCACTTCTATGACCTTGTGTTTTTCACCTTTGGAAATTACCCCAGGCCTTGCATATCTATAATTTTATTTTTTTGTAATAATGTTTGTAGGCAGCCCTTTTCTCCACAATGAAAGCAAATGCCCCAGGAGTCAGCACAGGCTTCCACTCATCAGCAGAAGGGTTCAGAAAGCACTCTGTTCTTCAGACTGCTGCTCACAGGCATTTGTTTCCTTATTTTTACTTCTGCAGAAAGGGCAGTCCTGCAAAGAGCATCATCCTTGTTCGCAGGGATAGGGAAACTGGAACACACCTGAGCATCTGCACCTTTCTGAAAGGGCTGAAATCCAAGGGGCTCAGCCTGGGGCTGAAGGAAGAGGAGCTCGGAGTCTCCCTGAGCCTTCTGCTTGTTCATCTTCCTTTTGGCAAGCCTGAGCACAGCAACCTTCCCCAGGCCCCTGATTAGTGCCCAGTTTGCTCTGGGCAGTTCAGCACTGCTCTGACACTGGGTGGGACTGACAAAATCTCCTCTCAGCAGGACAGGATCCTGCTGCTCTCCTCAAGAGTCTCTTGGATGTACCATGCACGAGAAGGGGGGTTAGGAAGTTCTTTGTTTTGCCTAAAAGTTTCTAAAGCAACCCACATCCCATTTGTGCCATCCACCCTTAATTCCCTGGGGATAATTTTCTCGTTCTCAGTAGGGACAGTGAGTCCTTTCCTTTCTCCTGTCTGCTCGGTGCAGCAGAGGGAAAGCTGGATAAAAACAATCAGGGAAAATATAGCAACACTTCTGCTCTAGTAGGAGCTGTTGTAATCCAAATTAGCTGATAAAAGCATTCTCGAGAGTGATTTGGGATTGAAGTCCACAAAAAAATGGTTAAAAGGTTTCATCTTAAAACTTTTGAGCACAAATTGTTGGTGCACAAATTCATCTGAGAAGATCAGGTTTAACATTCTGCCTTGTTCTTCCCATTTCCCTCTCAGATCCATTTTTTAGAAGCGTCAAAGGAATGTGGCAGCATTTTTGAGTGAAGCTCAGGTGTGCAAACAGCTCTGATCCTTCTGCCTCCACAGCCACATGCATAAGGGAATGAAAAAAAAAATACATAAATATTTGCAACAGGCCATTGTTTCTGCATTTAATTTTGTATTTATTTGTTTGATAAGGCTCCCCAGTCAGATGCTCTGGGCAATCCTGGCTATTAATTGCAAACTCAGCATGCCATGCAATTAAGGGGAACAAAACAAGACTGAAAAGCTTCAAAAATAGATGGGAAAATAGGAAAATCACAACAGCAAAGGGAAAAATGATGTGTAACATCACGATGTGTGCTTACAAAAACTGCAAACCCGTGTGTTGGCACAGGAGCTGAGCTGTGAGAGCAGGATGGGGCAGGGTCCCAACACTTTGCCCAGGGCAGGAATGCCCAGCCCTGCCAGGAGAGGGGAGCAGGCAGCCCCAGAGCACAAATCTTCTTCCAATCCAAACAATCCGCTCGCCACTTCGGTGAGAATTTTGCTCACAGGCAACTTTCGCTCCCAAGACATCTCTTCCATAGTTCTTACAGCATAAATAGCCCCTCATTGTTCAGTTTTAAAGAAAATAAATGATGCTTTCAGCCCAGTCCTTTTCATTGCCTGTGACTGATATCAGCAAAGCGCTGGTGCTGGTTATGTCTATGGAGATACAGCCTTGCAGTGCAGATGTGTTATTTAAATTACAATGCTGGGAATACATTTGTGTCAGTAGCTTTCCATCTCCTGCACCAACATTGAAGTTATGAGGGGAAGAAAGCCCTGTTTTTTCCTGAGCACCACTGTATTTTCCTCTTTTCACAAGTCAGTTTGTTACATCTGAAGAGCTTACTCATGCATCCCCATCCAGTTCATTTTTATTACAGCTCTGTGTTTGTTATAGATAAGCTCCAAGGATGCAGCTGAAAGCTGGGCTCTTTCCAGTTTCCATGTATTTTTTTTTTTTTCCCAAGGTTTTAATCGTTATATAACATTGTGTTATGACACAACCTCCCTCTCGCTGAAAGAAAATTGCTAAACTCGGTTTATCGAATGTTTCAAGGGTACAAAGTTCAGATAAGAAAAGTTGAGATAGTAATCAAAAATGCCAGTGAGAATTATAAGTTTCTGGAAGTATTAAAAAGGTGTTTCTTGTATTTCTTTCCTCTTTTCCCCCCTTTTCCTTCCAATATTCTGTTTTCCCAAACACTCAGTATTCGGGGAAATCTCTTTTTCATGGACTATTCCTCTTTTCCACACCTTTTTTAAGACAAAACCTGGCCAGGTGCAGACTCTGTAGAAGCAGCCAGTGGTCATTTTTGAGTGGCCACTTTTGCAGCTGCCCTTGGTGGCAACTCCTGAGTGCCCCAATTTGAGTTTCTGGCAGAAGACAAGGGATGAGTGACACCAGAGAGGACAAGGGCAGATTTCCTTCTCGGAGGCACAGACCCAAAGGGAAGCCAAAAAAAGTCACAGGGAAATGTTTGTTAAATATTAGGGGGGACACAACCTTTGCAATGAGGGTATTGGACACTGGGACAGGCTGCCTGAGGGGATGGGAACATTCTGCAGCTGAAAACAATCAGAATTTGGGCAAAACTCAAGCTGGCCCTTCTCTGGGTGCTGGAGATGACTCTGAGGTCCCTTTCAACCAAATTTACCTCATGGTTTTAATGCCTGGTGGGTTCCTCTCCACGTGAAGCAATTATTTAGCACCCACAGAACACAACATTGGTGATTTCAATCCCTTTTTTCCCCATTCTGCACTTTTCTCATCTACACAGTCATTCTTCCAGATCAATCATGCCTTGCTGTCACAGGAGACAATCATTGTAATCATTTGCAGAAAGAATCAGCATAATTCTGAATGTTTCACACCCTAAAAAAGGGGAGGATGACAAACTTGTTCTTCTGTCCTAGAATTGAACTGCCACTCTTGCCAAATCTCACCCACGGGTAATTAAGGATTCATCAAACACTCACATTCACATTCCTTTGGGGTTCGAAGTGAATTAGTGAAATATGGATGTCATGAAAGATGGGATTGTGGGATTAGGGGTTACTGGGAGTAATCAAGGACCACTCCTTCAGCATTTCCCTCCTGCTAATTTACTGGATTATCCCTGAGGCCACTCTGTGGGATGGTGGGACTGAAATGCTCCCAGGACACGCTGGAAGAAAAGCTCAGGGCAAAGAAGGGAAGAAGGTTTGTGGTGATATTCCCCAAGTGGTCTCATCCATTGGGTGTGACAGGAAAAGAACATCCAAAAGGCCAGACAGCCAATGTCCTGTGTGCTGGAAATCATCATTTCTGTGCACGTGGTGGGAGAGTGCTGGCAAATTCCCCAGGACCAGGCACACTGATTGCATTTGCTTGGCTTGCAGGGACCCACCAGGCAGCAGGAAAATAGGGAGAAACCTGCTGGTGTTTTTGGGCACCCCTCAGATCCCAGCCCTTTCACCGAGGAGCTGGAATATAAATGCTGTGACTCCTTAGACAGCTGGGTTTTTATCCCAGGGAATGGTTCTAATTATTCCCAGATATCTGATTTTTTACTGATCCCACTGTGTGAGTTGGTTGTTCATCCAGCAGGGAGGAGTGGTGGCTGAAATTTTGTGACAGACTTTGAGGCAGAGTTGGAATTCTCTGAATGAGACCCCCTTGGTGTTTTAGCCCTCCCAAGTCTGACTCCTGCAGTGTAACAAGGCCAAGTGAAAAGCCCAGAAATGGACACTGTGAGAATTTTAGATACAGAAGATTTTAAATTTTCTGTATTGACTAAGCCTCAAAAATACACTACACTTGATCTAAAGCCACAAAAAAAATCCTTGCAAAATTAAATAATAACACTAAAATCGTAAGTCTATAATTAAATGTATTATCTCACAAAATAAAAAATTTAAAATATTGAAATATAATAATATATAACAAAAATTTTTAAATGTAGTCTTCTCCTTCTTCACAATTTAAGTAATTTTGTATAATTAGTTTAAAAAAAATCCACAGTACAAAGCATAAGAAATTAATTATTAAGTTAAAAATTAAAAGAAATTAATCAACATCTCATAATTAAATAATTTAAACTTTAAAAACCCTTAAAAACATAAATCTATACTCCATTTTCTACTCTATTAACTTAACATATAAAAACACTCACAATCAATAAAACCATAAAATAAATAAAAAATAATAAACATCCAAATCCAAACAAAAATTCTCTCTCACACACTTTTACCTCTAACCCTAAAAAAAAACCCCAAATAAACCCCAAAATTCACCTCACAGGACACACCAATATTTTCTTATTGTCATGCTCATTTTAGCCAGGGCAATGCTGAATTTTTGCTTTCATCCTCTCATCCCAGTTTCTCCTGTATTTTACTCCTTTTCCTCCCCTTTCTTTTCCTTATTGAGCCCAAGAGGAGGAATAAAAGAGAGGTGAGAGGTAGGAAAAGGAGATTATCCCAGAAGATTTTGATATTCTGGGATAGACTCTGATTGAGGTTCCTGTTTACACCCTTGGATTCTGCAATCCAGTGGTTGAAACGCAGCTGAAGAACAAAACCCAAGGCCAACCTGAGATTATTCCTCTTCTTCTTCTATTATTCATGAATTCTTCAGTGGTAAATTGGCTGAAAAAAAATGGGTGAGGTTAATTTGATAATTATAAGTTAATAAAACCTCGATGCTGCTTACCCAGAATTTGGAAACCATAGATCTGCTCTGGTTTAGCACTTGGAATACATAAAACTGTTAATTACTAATGCAAATTCATAGTGGAGGAAATGATGGTGCAGTTCCACCGAGAGAATAAATGTTACATTTTTCCTGCAAACAATGTTTAGTTCTGTAATTTTAAGCAAGTCCAATATTGAGCTGTGTAACATCATTACAGGGCCCTTTTTACATAGACTTGGGAGTTGCAAACCAGTTATGTAAAGATTTTTTTGGACTGGCAAGGAGGATTAATTAGAGCCTTAATAAGGCACAGGGTGAGGATTTTGACAAATCACCAGAAAAATTGTACTGAGCCCTGGGGCAGAGGTTAAAGCAAGACACATATAGTTTATATATTTATAAAATAAATATTATATTTATAAAATAATATATAAAAATATATAAAATATAATATCTAAAATAATATCATCTATAAAATAATCTACAATATACAATATAAAAATAAATATAGATATTCAAATTTTAAATATAGATTTTTTATATTTATTCTTATATCTAGCTATAGAGAGATATGGTTTTTTGCTCTGTCCTAAAAAGTGGGACTGGAATCTCTGCAGACAGGAGAACAAATTCCTGCAGCTCCTAAATTCTCCCCTAAGCTTGCTCAGATTTCTGGGTGATATCACAAATCTCCCTCCCAGCTCGCTGTGCCTCGCTGCATTTCACCGAGTTCACACACAGCCAAAATTAAAATGTTACAAGAGGATGAAAGAAACAAAGTGAACTTCAAGGCCTGAATATTTGATATCCTAATATTCATTAAAAGGCAGTCATTATCTGATTGCATCTATTAATTCTGGCACATTACATTGCTTCAATCTTTAAACTCTACATAAATTTTATGCCAATTAATTAAAATAAAAGGAGCTGGGGTTTATACACCTTCTTTATTCTGAATCCTTTGTTCTTCTTCCCTGAGTGCGTCCCTTTCAGGCAGGGGGATGTGAGTTTTTGGGAATCAGGCACCTCCCAAGTGGGATGAAATCTTGGGAAATGAGACCAAAAAAAAAAAAAAAAGAAAAGGAAAATATTTCATGTCTCACTTTCATCTTTAGAGTAAAACCATCAATAAGTGAGCTCCTAAAAAGAAACACCTGCATCCTGAAATTAAGGATTTTAGACATCTCTGATAATCCAGTTCACCTATGGCAGGAACGGGAAAGGAAAAAAAAAACATCTTGGAAATAATATTGGAGGGCCTTGAGGTTAAGGAGGGATTTCTTCAGCTTGTGATCAGCTGTGTTTGAACCAGGAGAATCCAAAGAAAAGCAAATAAATTTTCCCAGGGAACCCCTGCAAACTGGATTCAGCTCTGTGCAAAACCAATATGAAACATTGAAACCAAAATATTTATAATAATTATATATATGCACGTAGATATCTATAAATCCTGCACATAATGATTCATTCAGACTAATTAGTTCACATAGAAAGATCTGAGCTTTTTAGTCTCAGTTCCCACATGGATTAAATGGGGATAATAATTCTTTTGTGCTAATTGTCACGAGCGTTGGAGGAGAGCCATGGAATGGGAGATATTATTTATTATTTTTTAGGAATCTTGGCCATCCCTGAAGTGCAGCCACCAAAGGGGTGGAAATGTGGTGGGAAACCATTTTTGTCTTCAGCCCTGCCTGACACAACATTTCAGATAAGGGCAAGGCATCCAAAAAACTCCCTCATTTTCCTGTTAAACCTCAGGGATAAAATAGACCAAAAAATAGCCAGATTTGTGTTTATCAAGGGCTAAATAAGATTGCTGCCCTTATATATAATTTGTTCATTTATGTCACAACCTCCTGGACAAATATATAATTTCAGTTCATGTTATCATTGTCACAAATATTAAATAGGTCTCGGTAATTCAGCATTTTTGCAAGGTCTCTGTATATTTTGTTTATATTTTTGTTTATATATTTTATTTATTTTAAAAATAGATTTTATTTGTATATTTTGTTTATATGTATTTTATTTATATATTACCAGATCAGAAATCACAGCTATGGCTCAGTGAAAAATCTCTGAAATAGAGACATAATCTGCGCTCTAATATTTATATTAAATTCAGGAAATCAGCTTCCCTTCCAAAAATACTTTGGATATCTTTTTGAACACAGGTGAAGTGATAATCAGTGAATTTTATATCCAAGATTTGTGAGCTTTAGTGAACTGGATTTCATTTGTATCCGTGTGTACAGTCCCTGGGTCGGGCTCCAATTTGGATTTCTTGGCAGCAGCCCAATTTTAATTCATTTGCTCTTTGTTCTGACTGAAAATCCTTACAAATATTCCTATTTACAGAGGTATTTAGGACTCACAGTGAAGAAATAACACCAGGTCTGCTTGCCAGCCAGTGGAACCCCATGAAAGCAAGTCCTGCCAATCAGAGATTTTTATTTTTGCCTTGTTCTTTCAGCTCCAAACTTGCTGCGTAACCCTTCCAGTGGAAAAGCAGGAAATAACCATTTTATGGGAACATTTTTAGGAGTTGCCCATCAAAAAGATGGAGACAAGGAGACCTGGGTTATAACAAACCTCCCCTGGCACTCAAATACAAACAGAGTCGTAGTTAAGTCAGTCAATAACACTTGGAAAGGACGAGAGGAAACCTCCCTGCAAGCAGCTGTAATTCCCCTGGAACTGACACTGTTTTGCCATTTATTTTTCGATTTGGAGATTAAACATGAGAGCACCCAAAGAGATAAAATTGAGACAAAGATAACAGGGGGATATCGAGCAGGGAAGAGGGGCAGGGGTGTGAGGGGAGCAGCACGCAGCTCATTCCCTCTTTGTTTGCACAAGTCAATACTTTCCCTCTCCACCAGCACACAAAAGGAAAGTCTCAGGAGCCTTAAATTACTCTTGCAGTCTTTACAGAGCACCTCTCCAAAAGCAAAATAAATGGGGTCTGCTGGGCAGCCAAAAGGAAAAGCCCATCTCAAGGCATTTTGTCCTGCTCCAGACAAAATACCCTGATCCCACCTCAACCCTGCAGAGGATTTAGAGCTGAGAGGGAGAGGCTGGGCAGCTCCTGGGGAGGCCGGGCCAGGCTGGGCTTTGGGAAGGCCCAGCTGGGGCAGCCTGTGCCAAATGGGAATCTGGCCCCAGCTGCAGAGATCCTCACCCCAGGGCAGCCCAAGGTGTTGAAGGCGATGGATTTGCTCTCAACTCACGCTGGGCAGTCACAGGGGGAAAAATAAATTGGTCCAAACAGAGAGGAATGAGTTGGGTGAGCAACAGTGGGGTCCTGTAAGCTCTGCCTTTTTCTTTTTGATTAGAAACGATGCTGTCATGGTCTGGCAGCTCAGTTTAGAGCGTTGCATAAACAGTCAGACTTGTATTAATGGTTTTGAGCCCTAAACTGTAAGAAAAAAATTTAAAACCAACCAAAAAAATCTCCCCAAAATCCAGCAAAAATCCTTTCTCCAAACAGCACATTTCTGAATGGACGAACCAGATTCCCAATCATTTTTATAGGACTATTTTTAATTTTCTTCAAAGTCCAACTAAACTTAGCTGTAGCACCTGTGGGCTTCACGCATGGCAACCATAACTAGTCCAAATAATCACTGGTATAACAACTCAGAAGTCTCCAAAACCAGATTTCTGTGACCTCAAATACACCCACATCCAAAAATTCCTCGGAGAGACAGTGACAAAGGTGGCACTTTAAAATTTAAAACCATTCTGTGATTCTCAAATCAAAAGGCAAGTGACCTCATTGCTGTTGACTTTTCCCCTAAGGATGGAACCACCACTAAATGGTTCCTAGAGGTGTGGCTGGAAGCTCAGGGAGGTCAGCTCCCAGGTCAGAAAAGCACAATTAGAAAATCAGAATTTTGTTGAGTACCACTGTGCAATGAGGAGTCCACACAACTAAAAGTATTGGAGTGAGACAATCCAGGCAGAAATCAATGAAATAAAGATGAGCTGAGCTGCAGTTACTCATTTTTACTGGAGGCTTCAGAAATAGGACCTCATCTAGTGAACAAATCAACTTTCTGCATGAATTTTAGATTAAATTTAATCAATTAATGGCGTTTCTTCTTCTTTCGTATTTTTGCCAAGGACCAACTGAGCGGAATTTTCCAGGAGTCCCCAAGCTACCTTTTTAATCCTGTAGAAGTAGAGAAAATCGGGAGACACGGGCTTCTTTTAATTGTTAACTAACACTTTGAAAGGCACAGAAGTGTCTGCATGGGAGGTGTTTCATCTCTTCCAAAGCGAGCGCGTAATTCCTTCTCCTAAGGCTCAATATCCTTGGACTGGTCAGCTCGGGAGGGGCCAGGGGAGGTGGTGCAGCTCCAATAATTGCTTTCAGAGTGAAGTCAGTGGCTGGGAATGTTTCACTTCCCATTTATAGTGCAGATGAAACCATTCCTGCACAGCTCCCGCTCTCTAATCCGCTCCTCTTCAGTGCTGGCTCCTGGTTTTACAGCTGAGCCTTTGAACTCGGGTGTGAGAGGCACGAAAGTGCCTGTGCCAGGGATAATTCTGCTCGGGATGCAGGGATCCTCTGCAGGCAGAGGGGCAGGGTTGATCCTTTTTTCTCACTCTTTGAGTGTGGGATGCTCTGTGCTGGCCCTGCTGCTCCTCCCTGTCTGTGATGCCCATGGCTGCACAGCCACTCCCGTGGCATTCCTGCTTCCCCTCAGCTCCTGCCCATCAAATGTGGAGCCTTGTGGGAATAATCAAAAGGAAAGGATTTTAGGGAAACTTTAAAAGGCCTCAGAAACAGAAGAGGAAAGACAATTTAGAATGGAGCTAAAGCTGCAAGGCTTGTCAGGAGGAAAAGTTGCTTAAACAATAGTTAGTGTTTGGAGCTTGGCTATCTTAAATCTAAGGACTGTAAAAAGTATATCTAGCAAGGTATTAGAATTCTATAAGCTTAATAATGAAGTGCTGTGTTGTACTATATGATTACTTTTAATTTATTACTTTATTGCACTCAGAGGCTCACCAGCAGTTCTTGTTCTGAGCAGGCACATGTGTGCTTTTAATGGTTGGTTAAAGAACTCTCTGCAAGCTTTTGTTTTCTGATATTGGCTTAAAAGTTTTTAAAGTTTATTGCAACAAGGAACCCTTTGGTCGTGGTGGGAGATGTGAGCTTTGTCATCTTCCCACTGCCTCAATCATGTAATGACACTTTGGACTCAATAAAATAGCTCGGGATGCACCTTCCCTTCAGCCCCATCCCCTTTGTGTGCTGCACACAGAAACATTATTTGTCAGCACAGAGCCTCAGTGAGATGAGAGCATGGAATGCACTCCTTGAAGGGCTGGACTGGGAACAGCTGCTGGAGCTGAGGTGAAATCCTCAGCTCAGGGCCAGGGCTTTGCTGGGGATGAGCTCCTGGAGCCTCTCTCCTGCTCCAGCACCTGAAGGAGGGTTTGGGGACACGAGAATTTTGGGACCCAAGTGTCTGATGTGATAGCAAAATGATCACTTCCCAACAGGGTTGTAATGCCTTAAGTTCTGGTTTTTGTATTTTCCAGACTCTGTACTGCATTGGTGCGTAACTCTGAACTTTACACAAAGTGTGAGCAAGCTCTCCTCACAGCTCAGGCACACACAACAATCCTTGGCCAGCCCAAAAAGTGCAAACAGCAGAGAACTGAGGAGAGCAAGCTGGGNTCCAGGGCGCCTCTTCAGGCATCAGTTGTGACTGCCATTCCTATCTGCAAAATTTCTTGGAGAGTTTCATGAGGGTTTTTCCCCTAAATTTAACTTTTCCCAGTCCACTTGCCTAGCTCAGGTGTGACATCGCACCAAAATACCCCACAAACTCGAGGGAAAAAACAATCAGTAATATTTCAACCTGCTCTTCAAAGATCTCTGAATCTTCTCACTTCCCTCAGATTGGNCAGGCATCGGTTGTGACTGTCATTCCTACCTGCAAAACTTCTTAGAGAGTTTCATGAGGGTTTTCCCCTCTAAATTTAACTTTTCCCAGTTCACTTGCCTAGCTCAGGTGTGACATCTCACCAAAATACCCCACAAGCTCGAGGGAAAAAACAATCAGTAATATTTCAACCTGCTCTTCAAAGATCTCTGAATCTTCTCACTTCCCTCAGATTGGATAATTTTGATTTTCATACCAGAGGAATTTGGCCCTCACCATGAAGATTAGGGAAAAAGCTCTGTTATAAAGGGAGTTTAGTTTTGGAAGGAAACAGAGAATTGTGACAGCTGTAAAAGGTCCATGCAGAGAGACAGATGCTTTCAATTCAGTTGCTCTGAATTTTTTATATTCTCCTTGCACTGCTTCAGGTGCCTGGATGGAAGGCATTTTTCCCTCTGGAGTTTTGGTGCCAATGTGATAAGAACATGAGGACTGATCATGTACACTTTCCTCATCATTTATTTATAACCACTTAATTAAGTTATTATGGACTCTTCTTTTTTCTTACTGGCAGCAAGGATGAAATTAATTTTCTTAGCCTTTCCTTTGTAGCCAGGATCTCTGACTTATCATTTCTCTGCTAAAACTGCTCTTTTTCAAAGTGCATTGTATTATCCACAAGAAATTCTGGGATGACCAATTCAAAACCCACCCCAGGTAAAGCTGCACCAGTAACAAAGCTTCTTTTTTTATTTATATTCAAGTCCTCTGGCAATATCCCTGCTGTATTTTCTTGCTGCTTCTCTTTTATGCATTGCAAGACAGAAAAAAAAAAAAAAAAAAAAAAGCTTCATTTTTTGTTTTTACTTTTTCTTGTGTGTCTCTTACCTAAGTCCCCCTTTAAGACTTTTTCCTCTCAGGATCTTTTTCCTTTCATTCTTGCCACTTACGGGTCAAAAAGTACAGGGTGAAGCCTCTGACAGAAGGCTGGCACCTCCTTTGCCAACAAAAACTGTCTTGGGAATGACAGAACCCCCTGGATTTGCTTCTTTGGACTTCCCTACCCACGTGGAAAACATCATCCAGCTGCTAAAGATGATAAAAACAAAGAAACATCTGAGTTCCTAAGAAAACAAACAGGAGAGTTGACATTGACTACACACTTTAATGCCTCATTTATTCTGAATGGGACTCCTCAGTGGCTGCCAAGAAAGACTTCCAGGTTTTAGGGCCAATTTTTACAAGTTTCCTCCTTCCTTTACACGGTATTTATCTAAAAGCCAAGATTCCCTCTGGGTTTTCCAGCTTTCTCCAAGCATTTGCTGTCTGTTCCATCATTCCCACCCACCCCAGGGTGGTTCTGTTTTCCTCCCTTGCCCCAGCTGGGCTCAGATTAAGCCATCCATCAGTTTATGTTCTGTTTAGCAAAACCACCATGCTTCTTAAAATATTTGTTCAATACCACGGCGAGAGGAGGTTCATAATCCTCTGACCTGCCTTGTGAAATATTAATAAGAGAAATCACTTTGTAAGGGGTGAAAGCTTTTTTTTATTTTTTTTTTCCACTCAGTGAGGTCTCCCAAGAACAGCAGAAAATAGAAAGAAATTTCGTCGCCCCCAACCTGACAAAACCCAGCAACCAAAAACCAGCAGGGACCTTTTTTCCTGCAAAACATTCAGTATTCATCCACCAAGGAGCAAATAAATTAATAACAAGTGTCTTGCAAATGGAGTGTTTAAACCTTTCAAGTACAGAGGGCATAAAGCCAGCTCCTATTTCTTCATTTGGAAATTCTACCTTGGTTGGAAAACCTGGATAAAACACTCCAGATTATCAGAATATCAGGCACCCCTATCATTTCATTTCCTGCAATCTCAGCCTGTGTGTGTTTAGTTTTCCCTCAATCTCTTTTTTTTATTTTCTCCTCATTCTCAAGTTCATAAACAGATTTTTACCTCTGCAGGCCTTGTGGATGTTAAATCCCTCCATTGATGCCACCATAACTTAACACTTGATTTTAAAAGTAAGATTGTTCTTAAAACTAATCTTGATCATTGTTTTCATTGAAAAGATACAAATATTAATGAAAGACACATTTAATGCAAATATTTAACAACGTAAAATACTGGGAATGAGACGTTGATTAGACAGCAAACATCTAAATTTTTTTTTTTTAAATTCAAATATATTTGCTGAATTTCTACAACATATATTTGTTGGTAATAAATTTATGAGCAGTTCTGGAGCTTTCAAGAAAGCAGTTTAGAAATAGGAATGCTGAGATTTTCAACAATCTTTTTTGGATAAGCTACTTTGGCTTCAGGCTCTCATCCTGGATTTGTGAGGTTTGCCCAAGGACTGCAGCACTTTTGGTATCAGATAATTATTTGGGTTGGAAAAGAGCCCCAAGGTCATGTTCAGCCAATTGTGTCTGGTCCAGAGTGACATTGGCCTTGGTCTGGAGTGTCCCTGACCCCAAAGCCACCAGCAGGACCCTGCTGCAGGTACAGCAGGTCAATGTTTGAAGGTTCTCTGCTGGTCTCAATCCATATCTCCACACAGATCACAATTTTAACCCCGCATTTGCCTGCTCTGCTGGCTCCCAGAGCATCCAAACCCCCTTTTCCACATCTCCCCAGAATCTGGCAGCATCCTGCTGGTTGCCCTGCGTGCTGCTGGACCATCATCTGGGGAGATACACCCCAAAAACCCCAGGGATTCCCAGCAGGGAATGAACAAATGGGAAGGTTTCCTCACAACTCACCGTGTGCTGTGCAGGCTGATTGCCCTAATGGCACTCTCATTAAAAGTTCTTGCTGGGAAATGCTGTTTTCCCTCTCTTTTGGAATTCTCTGCATTAAAAATTAGCAGCTCCTTTGGGAAGTTATTTATAGGAGGTGTTGCTCTGGTGTCACTCCAGGCCAGACAAGACAGAAAGTGCTCTACAGGTGTGTGCAGAGAGAAGATCTTTTATTATCCTTTAGAGAGAAGGAAAACCCAGAGAACCCCTTCCTCCTGCCAGAATTCCAGAGGTGAAATGAGTGACACTGAGGGCAGGAAGGGAAATCTCCCAAGCCTTTCAGGGTTTGCCTGAAGCCCAGGAAAATCTCTCTGACTTCTCCCCATCCTGCAAAAAGCTTTGTTTTCCAGCACTGTTGGTCTGGCCTCTTTCTTTAAGTGCATAAGAACACAGAAATTAAAAATAGGAGGTTCAGCTCATTAAGCTGGTGCCAGGAAAAGCCGTGGAAAGCAGACAGCAGAGAAATCCCTGTGGAGGGAAGGGAAAGAGTGCTGGGAGCAGCCTGGATGGGACTGCCAGGCAGTGGACAGGAGAAAGTTTCATTTTAAATAGAGGGAGCACAAGGTGGAACCACTTGGGAAGATAGGGAAGTGCCAAAGAGGGAGCAAAACATGGAATTGCTTGGGGAGACAGGGAAATGACAAAGAATGAAAGCCTGGAGAAGGAGCTGCATCAGGCAGGGCTGGTGCTGAGGGGGGGTCCAAGGGTTCAGCCCCTGCACCTCTCTCAGCATCTCCCCTGGTGGGGTCAGGAGAGAAGAGGCTCCTTAACAGCCCTTAAAAGGCCATCATGGATCCCTGGGACAGCCATCAATCCTGATTCCTGTTTTGCAGACAGACTATGATATATGTGTTTATATAGGTATAAAACTTTGGCTAAGGTTTGCAGATATAATTATAGCAAAAAAGGCCCAGTGGAGCTGAGACCCTCCAAATCTTTGCTGCCTTTCCCATCCCTCTGTGAGCCTGTCCTGGTTATTCCTCTTCCCTTTTTCCCCAGGACACAAATGCTTTGAATTCCATCTTGGAAGAGGCCAAGATGCTTCCAGGGGAGCAACTTCTGTGCCTCCTCCTAGACACAGAACAAAGAGAAGGAAGAGCTTGATAATAATAAGTAATTATAATTATAATTAGCACATATTTAGTGCTTTTCATTTTCAAGGCACTGTACAAATATTAGCTAATGAATATTTGGTAAGCAAACATTTTGAGCTTCTGGAAGGATTATTATAAACCATGAAGAAAATACTTTTCAATATTTGGCTGACTTTTTCTCCCTGCTACATTTGCAAGGTTATTATTTGCTACACCTGTAACTTAATCATGGCAAGACATTTTGTATTTGGTTTTTATACAGTATTTAAATACAGGTGCCTTTGATTAGATTTTAAAGATTTGGGGGTGTAGGAATAAACTCTTCAAAGCATTTTTAAAAGAACAGCATGGACAATGTGGGCAGACACTGATTTTGTGGGGGCAAATATTCTGCCCACACTTTTGCCACTTGTTTTAGTAGGAATCTGACCAGCTTTGATCCTCCCACGTTGTGCTTGTGCTCCCCTGTGGAATAACCCAATATCACAAATATCCTGATGTTTTGCCTCAGGTTGACACAAGACTCTCCAATCAATCCCGTATTTGGCAATTTTCGGGATGCTGAGCAGCCATTTAGGACAACTGCTCTGGTTAGAGCACCCATGCCATGGCTGGATTTCTGGGATTCCCACTGGGAGGCTGCAAAAGGCAGAATGGGCACATTCAGAGCAGATATTTGCAGAGATATCCCAAATTTGGGGGCGGATCATGGCTGGAACGGTTTGTGCTTCATGGTGGTGATGAGAAGAAGAGATGCACAGGCACAGTGACTGCACCCAAACCTCTCAGAACATCCAATAACCCTTTGGAGTTCAACCATAAAGTGTTCTCTAAGCCAAACCCCTCAGATTTAAATATTCTGCTGTGCACAGCCAAGCTCTTCTCATGAGCTTTCCTTGATGGCTGTAATTGGCCCCTCTTCCCTTGTCTTTGTCCTTGACTTTGAAGTTTGGAGTCATTACCTCATGCAAATTCTCTTTTGCATTGCAATTGCACAATTCCACGCCAGTGATTCCTGTTTATTTTGTACCCACGGTGCCTTTTTAAAGCTCACACACTCTTATCTCTTCGTAATCAATTTCCTGCTTCCCAAAAATCCCCACTTTTGGCACCTGCAGCGCAAGCTTTCCTCACATGAAGTGATTTCAGTGTTCAGCTCTCTCCCTCTCTCTCTCCCCTCACCTTGTCTGCTCCAGTTTGTGCTTTCAGCAGCAGCTGGCCACTGGATGTACCTTGCTCCTTAAATTCTGCAGATCTTGTGTGATCTCTGTATTAGTTTCTCTTCCAATTGCTTCTGCCTCTCTCTCCTTGCACAATATGCACTCAGCAGCTGCTTCTGCCACTGCCTCTGAAGGCAGAAGTGATTTCTCCTGCCAATTTTCCACTTTCCCCTCCTCTCAAGGCTTGATCTTGTTGTGTGCTTTAAAGTCAGTAATAATATAGCGCGTGTGGCACGTTACTGAACTGGGGATGAAACGAGGAACACGGCGAGAGCAGCCAAAATATTTCATAACAAACTCCAATATGCACTGGGCTCAGCAGCCCAGGGAAATCCACAATGCTGGAAACAACACCCAGCTCTGCCAAGGGCCAGTCCCAGGCAGAAAGGGAGTGGATGTGGAACCAAGCACAGAGGTGGATCTGCTTTTGTGACTTTTCGTAATTGTTTCTGGTTGACCAGAAGTTTAGCTCTTGGCAATTACCGCTGCACAGAAAAGTAATTTTCCACATATTTTTAATAGGAAACCTGTTTTAAGTTGCAGGGATGTTTGATAATTTAGGAAATCCAGGGTCTTGGATCTTTGCCTCCCATCTCGCAGGGGTTTGACACATTTGGAGTGCACAGCCTAAATATTTTAACTCCTGTTTAGAGTGTAAACTTGTCAGGCTGGGAAAACTTCTACTCCTCATGGGGAAAATCAAGAATACATTGGAATTTATATTATTTGGTACCAATATGTAGGTTTAGAGTAGATTTTAAAGAAATCCTTCCCTGTGAGGGTGGGCAGGCCCTGGCACAGGGTGCCCAGAGCAGCTGGGGCTGCCCCTGGATCCCTGGCAGTGCCCCAGGCCAGGTTGGAACACCCTGGGATAGAGGTGGAATGGAAGGAGTTTTAAGACCCCTCCCAACCCAAACCATCCTGGAATTTTATATTGTGTGAAGACAAGGCACACAGAGGATGGAAACGGATTTTCTCTCTGACTTGACTCTACATGTAAGGTTTACCTCATAGAAAAATTAGTTTATTCAGTGCCTGGCATAGCAAATCCCCAGTTTGATGTAAAAGCTTTCAGGCTCTACATTGCTACAGATAATCTGTCACAAACAACTGAATGTTTTATTTTCTATAGGGATAGAACTGAATGCAAACAAAAAGATGAAGCTAACCAAAAATCAAATGAAAAATCAAGCCTGGGTGTGTGGCTTTTGTGGCTGTTTTAACACAGAGATTAATATTTCCCAATATTGTCATTTCTCTGGTTGTCACCAATGTCCACATAATGCACAAAGACCACCCAAAATTAAGGCAGGGATCATCCCTGCAGCATTTCCAGTTGATGGGGAATATAAAGCACTGTGGGTGCTTAATGAAAAGTGACTTTTCTGAGTGACTTTTGGAGGTCTTGAGGAGCTTTGCAAGTTCCCAGCTCCTGAGAACTCCATGTCTGCATCTTCACTCGCCACCCACCAGCAGCAGCTCTGGGTGATGACAGCCTGCTGCAGGATCCTGAGACAAGGCAAGGAAAGGATTGGTGCTCCAAGGCTTGGGAGTGGAAATCCAGGGAGAGTCACACATGGCAAACAGATTTCATTCCTTCTGCCAAGAGCCAGGGCCAGGTTCAGCCTGAAGCCTTTCAAAACCTGACAAAAAGGCAAACTTGATTCTTGAACCTGCTGAAAAAGTCCTCAACTGTTTAGATGGTGGGGATCATCAGGCTGCTGCTCAGCAGGGAGCTCTGATTCATCAGCATCAGGGTTTCCCCTCAGCTTTCTGCCCACACCTTCTACTTAGCTTGGCAGGGACATTGTCAGAGAATAAAAGGCTTCTTCCTCGTGTCAAAGGGCTGGCATTCATCAAAATGATAATACTTTTTACCTAGAGCACCTTTTAGATGAGGTTCATGAAGCCTGTAAAGAGGATGATAAAGAGAAAAATGTTGCAGGATTTTTTATTATATTTTTGGCACTAAAACTGCTACTACATGAAATGGGAGATTTTTCTCTCATAAGTTTCCTTTGGCTTTAACTTTATAAATATTCCTTGGTTAAGTCAGTGGACTGCTTTTCACACAAAGCCTAATCCAAAGCTTGCTAAGGTCAACAGAAAGCTGCTTATTAATTTCAGCAGACTTTTGAATCAAGCTCCAAGTGCAAAACTTGCTCCCTGAATCAAACAAAAAGTTTTTGGAACACAAAAGAAAAATTCACGCCTTCTAGGATCAAGCACTTCATTATGAGGATAGTTTAAATTCCAGTAAATCTTCCGGGGAATTTTTCTATTGGTTTTGGAAAGGTGGTGTGTCCAGTCTGAAATATTGAGGGTGTTCTCTGACCAGTGCTGGGCACTTTCACCTTCAGGGAAAATGGGAAACTTGTGATACCCTAAAAAAAGGGAATTCCCAACCATTCAGCATGGGTGATTAATGAGTGATTAACGAGTTATTAATTATAGGAAGAACAGAGAGTGAAGTTTAAGCACAGTTTGGGCACAGCTGAACTTGTTCCACTGTCTGAAAGCAGCCACCAGAGAGGGCAGAAGAAATTTTGGGTGGTGGTGGTGGCAGCAAGACCCAGCTGTGCTTAAAGCAAGATGCTGGGCTGTTCTGGAGAGTGATCCTGATTTTCCTACCAGGGAGCAGGGAGAGGTTGGTGGAAAGCTGCCCTGGAAGGTGCCAAGGCCAGGAGATGTAGGGTGGGAGGGGCTGGAGCTGCAGCCCAGCTCATGGATTTGGGGTCACCTGCCTGAGAGCAGGATATGAGATTTTCAGGCAATGTCCTGGTCAGGTGCATTCCAGGCTGATTTAGGGGAAACTGGAGAGCTTCTGGCTGGGCTCAGTTATTCATCTTTTTGAGTGGCAAGCATGTAAATGTTGCTTCAGAAATTCCAGTCTAAAAAAAAATCATAGATTTATAGGAAAGCTTTGAGAAAGGAGGAAAAGCGACGTGCAGGAAAGATGAATTCTTCCAATATTTTTTACTGGTAGAGGTGCTCATTTCTCAGCATCAGGGAGCAAGCTCATGGAATATCTCTGCCTCTTGGTTAGCACCAAACTGGACAGGGCTGGTTGAGTCCTCTCCATTGGCCAAGAGCAGCAACAGAAAGAGGAATTAGGGGCTTTCAGGGATTTCTGCCCCACCAGTGCTCCCAGAGCAGCTATTCCTGGTGCAACCCAACACATCCCACTCTTCCATCCACTCTGCCTCCTTGCATGGCCGAGATAATGAGACCTTGGGCCTTCTAAAGGAGCTGAGATTCCAAGGAGGGTTTAGAGGGCAGCAAAACCTTTCATGGGCAAATGTCTCATTTGCATTTCCTAAGTTCACCTGGGAACCTTGGCTATCTGCTCTCTGCAGGCCAAAGCCCCACAGGAGAGCAGGGGGTCACTGGATGCCAAAATGCACAGAATTACCAATTATCCAACTGTGACACACAAGTTTGGTGTCCACACAAGCCCTTGAATCACTCTCCCTGGGATCACTGTAAATATAATTCCCCATCAAGCTGGAGGTTATGTTTGTAAGCCCCAGGGAGGTCGGGATGAGATGATCTTTAAGGTCCCTTCATCCCAAACCATTCTCTGATCCTACAATCCCCTCTGTAACTGGGATTCAGTCCTGGCCCTCTCCATTCTAAATGACTCAACCTTGCAGGGACAATATTAGGAAACCTGATTTAAATATCCATTAGCTTAAACTTCCCTAAATACCGAGCTGTTTGCTTTTAATTAGCTCTCTGCATGCCTGCCCACATTTGCAAAGACTCAGAGGGCAGTGACCGCTGAGGTTTTGAAAAATGCCATGAAAATAAAGAATAAAAGACACAATTAGTCCCATTCAAGATGGATCTCTCCCCCCAGCTCCTGCCTGTGAGCTCCCCAAGCCCTCCCAGTCCATGTGGGGAAGGGATGTGCTCTGAAAATGAGGATTTCTGGGGAATGTGTCCTGACCAGCTGAAGGAACAAGTTAATCCTTCCCAAACACAGAGGAGCTGCTTCACAGCAGATGATGGAGGACACTAAAGGAACGCTAATAAATAACACCAAAGGAACCACAACTGAAGTGTGCAGAGCTCTCTTCCTTGAAGAAGGGGAATCCAGCAGAAAGCTGGTCTGAAGTTTATCCTGTAGTTTATCCCCCAAACCTTGTCCTCCAGGGGGAAAAACCTGTGATGGAATTACCTGGATGAGCTCCTTGATCTTTCTTGTCTTCCTTCAGCACAGCCTTGCAAACCTTGGCTAAGATTGCCAAGGGAGCAGCATAAGAGAAGGCTCAGCTTCTCAAAGGGGATGGATATCTGCATTTACCTCACTTCTAAATCCCTCAGGAAAGCCAAATTATCTGCTCTGTCACATATCTCCCAGACTCCATGATGAGATATTCGCACAAAAATATTTTAAAATATAATTTTTCAGTCACTTTTCTTAATATAGCTTAGAACTACAAGTATTTATTGCTTCGCTCGCTCCACTCAGTGTCTGACATTTCCCTTGCAGTTTTGTTTTTCTGACTTTCCTGCTTCTCCCAACTCAACCTGTCACTGGGCAGCCAGTGAAAATCACGGGATAAAGTGAAATAAAGTGAAATGCAGTGCTGCTGTTTGGGGAAGGAAGCCTAAAAGCTTTCCAAACCCAGCAGCCCTGTGCCTCAGCGGATGAACACCGGGCATTTGGCACTTTGTAATGGGTTCGGAGCCTCCAAATTTATTGTAAACTTAATGCAGCTTTACAGCCTATCTTCAAAACATTTACACAGCCAGTAAAAGATGATGGATATTTTCAGAGCATTGCTCTTCCCCAGCAGTTCCTGTTGCTGTAACCCTGCACGAGCAGCAGTGATTTGAAATATATTATTGATGTATCTTTGAAGATTTGTTATCTGATCCCTCATGTTTATTGCTGTTATGCAACTGGCTCCTAAGTGTCCTCTTCTGTGAGGCAGGGGTGAGGAGATAGCATCAGGGTGATTGTTATCTGTGTTATTGGTGTTGTGGTGGAGGAGGCAGCAGCCCAGCAGGGCTCCATTGATTTAGATCCCAGACAAAGGCTCGGGATAACAGAGTAGCTGCTCTTTACCTTTTACTTTTTAAATAAAACAGGGAAACAAGAGCAGAAAGAAAGCGATACAGGAGATAAACAAGCAGCAGAGAATGAAGTTCTGGGGAGATGGATGTGTGTCTGTACCTGGACAGATAACGAGAGCCATACTTTGCATTTAATGGCAGCCTCTCAATTGACTCCTCTGCGAGGAAAGGTTGGGGAGGTGAATGAAGAGCGACAGAATTAGATACCAGCACAGAAATCCAGATTGGGAAGGTGGGCAGAGTCAGAGGAAAGTCGACTCTTCTATGACTATTGGATGTTTTGCTACTCCACACCTTCGATCTGATTTCACCCAAAATGAGTTTTATGGATTCATGGCTCAGGCATCCCTCTCTTTGCATCCTCTGGCGTCACTAATTCCATCTAAAGCCAAGACTTTAAGCTTCCAGTGCAAAGCACAGTGGATTTGCTGTTAGTGCTGGTTTTAGCAGAGGCCCAGGGTGTTTCCCCAGCCCAGCTGAACGTGAGCAGGAATTTCCTCTGCAGGGAACATCCCTGAAAAGGATAACAGGGTGTAAATGGAGCAGGACCTTCGAATCCCAGAAGGAGCTGGCAAGAGCAGTGAGAAGGAGAACCACCTGAAATGTTCAGAGAGAGCAGAGGCTGCTGCCTTTGCATGGGAGAAACACTAAATTCTCCTTTAGCAAGGGAACTCCACGTGGTTTTACAGAGCCCACAGATCCAGCCGATCTGTCCTGATTTTCTTACTCATTCTGGAGAGTTCTTCACGCCTCCAAACTCTAACTGTGCTTTCAGCTCTTGACAATTTGCTCAGTAGTTCTTAATTCAGGTTATTTTCAACACGTAGTGCAGATGCAATAGCAGCTTTCAGCACCCTGAGCTGTTGGAGATGCTCACTCGAGCAGTTCAGCACTGGCCCAACCTATCCACAAGCCAGTGCTGGAAATTAGGCAAATTCCAGAAATAACAAAAGCAGTTCTGTGCCTTGTCTGCACCTGCAGTGCTGCAAAGGTGGTGAGCATAGGATGTGCTCTGTTTTCACGGGGAGCTGTGAAATAAATAAATGTTTTAATCCCCATCCCTGGCAGCGTCCAAGGCCAGGCTAGGCAGGGCTTGGAGCACCCTGGGATAGTGGGAGGTCTCCCTGCTCAAGGTGGAACAAATAATTTTTCAATGTTCCTTTTAACTCAAACAATTTTTTTGACTCTAAGATCCTCTTCTATTGGGAATATCTGTTGTATTTGTGTGCAGAAATGCACTGTCATGTTTTCCAATGCTCCGTGCAGTGCCGTCCACAATAAGACTCCTTGGAGCTCTCCCTCAGGCTTTCCACAGAATGCCCCCCTTCTCTTTGCTGTAGGTTTCTATTTTTATTAACGTTTCAAAGCATGGGCATGAAAAATCTCAGACATCCCAAAACGTTGCTGTAGCCTTTAGGCTCCCAGGCACAGATTAATCATCCCTATATATAACCTGAATTATATCTGGGTAGGATATGTGTATTTATATATAAATATGTATATATATAGGTATATCTGACAATGCTCTGTGATGAAATTAAAAAGCCCTTCATTTTGTGATTCCTTAGAATCACAGAATCCTAGAAGAGTTTGGGATGGGAGGGACCTTAAATCCCACCCAGTGCCACCCCTGCCACAGCAGGGACCCCTCCCACTGCCCCAGGCTGCTCCAGCCCCAATGTCCAGCCTGGCCTGGGCACTGCCAGGGATCCAGGGGCAGCCACAGCTGCTCTGGGCACCCTGTGCCAGCCCTGCCCACCCTCCCAGGCAGGAATTTCTTCCCAATATCCCATCCAAACCCACTCTCTGCCAATTTGAACCCATTCCTCCTTGTCCTATCACTCCAGTTCTTGATGAAGACTCTTCTCCAGCTTCCTTGTAGCCCCTCCCTTCAAATCCTGGAATGCTGCCATTCCTTCCTTTATTACATTTGTCATTCCTTCTTTTGTATATTCACATTTTTAGGACCAATACTAAACATCCCCAACCTCTGGGCTTTTTTTGTTCTATTTACTCACAATGGGTGACATCTGAATTTGGGTTTTGATTGTGGCCCATTCTCCTCTCAGAGCTACCAGGGTTCATGACTGAGCTGCACAGGACACGATGCTCCACCATCACCCCAGAGCTGTCAGGACACACATGGATTTCACAGAAAATCACTTTTCAGGCAGAGCAATCACATCCTCAAGCCTTGGGATACATGGAATTTAATTCAGGAAGGGCCACAACCACATGCTGAATAAATATATTTATGCTGGAGATTACTACCACAAGGTGATACATTAAAATAATCATCACACCAGAAATTAAAATTCTGTCTGGTTCTGTACATTTGCAGGGGGGAATCTATAAGCTTGTATGCAGATCTGTTTGTGCATAAATTCTGTCCCAAATTAGATCTGATTTTCAGCACGTCTTTACCATTCCTCTGCTATTTTTAGTTCTCTGGGTGTTGTAGTAATAGAGATGCATTAAAATATGATGTTAAAAAACTGAAATTATGCCTTAGCCACCATCTAAGTTCATAATTTTTTTTTTCTAATTGCTTTGAATTTTAGAAAAATATTTAATGTTCAGTGGTGGAGCAGATGGAGCTGTGAACACTTTGCTTCACAATAATACACTTTGGTTCTGGCTGATGCTGGTGCTTTGTTTCTTTGTTATCTCATTAAATAAACCTCAGGCTGGAAAAACAAGAACTTCACGATTTTCTAAGAATCTCAGGCTCTGAGGCAGACAAGCACAATTCAGGGACAGGTGTAGAGAAATTATTGACAGTCTGGGATTATTCTGCAGTGCTGTTTTAAGGAATAACACCTGACATGAGCAATAGGCTTTTAATTCAAAGTCACCTAAGAAATAGATTTTCCATTTGGTCCTATTTTTCCTGCTGGTGAGTGTAGAGAATTTTGCTAATTTTGTATTAAATCTGGAAAATTTTAGCAAGAAAAGACAGTGAAGTTCACCTAACTTGATTTTTATTTCAAATAACAATGGCTGGGGTTACCTTAATGTGATGACCTGGGCAATTTTTAGCTTCTTTTGCAAGTCTGGTAATTCCTACGGTATCTACTGGGCCTCTACAAATCTGAATACATGAAATCAAAATTAAAAATGTTCATAAGATGCCATAAAATACACCAGAACACTGCTTATTATAATCCACTGATCTATGGCAGAGAACTTGGTGTGTTTATTTAAAACTCCTCAACAGTTATGAACTTCTGCCACAAATCCCTGCCAGAACATGAGACAGAGCTTTCCATCTATCAGCTGAAAGAGTTTCTTCATCCCATTACATGGATTTCAGAAAGAAGGGAAACATTTCCAAGTGTGAGGTTCAGTTTTAGGGATAAAAGCGTTGATGACCCACCAGATGGGCGCTGGTTTGGTTTTATATTGGGAGGAAAACCTGTGGATAAATTTGCTTTTGTTTCTCCCAGTAGAAACTTTGGGCTGTTTAATTAAAGGCCTCATTGCCCCATCATTAAATTCAAAGAAGCAGATCTAATGCAAGCACTTAAATGTAATGTCACTTATTAGTCTTTAATGACGAGAAACATCCTTTCTCCAAAGAACAGCTGTAGGAATAGTGCCCATGTCACCCACAAAATTATAGATTATGGAGAGCATTAATGTGCATTTAATGACTGTGAAAATATTCCTTTCTGGAAAGGGCTGTGTTCTTCCTTGTTCAGCTTCACTCGTGAGGGAGGTTAATTAAAGCCAGAACATCACAAATTCTGTAGCACTCCAGGTCACTCATCTGTACCAAAGTGGAACAGAATTCTGCAAAATCTCCCTGACAGGGATGACATAAAACTGTCTGCTCCACTGCCTGGGAGAGATCCCTGGGCTGGGGGCTCTGCTCAGGCTGGCAGGACCCAGCAGCCACCCAATCCCCCATCAGACAGGAGATCTATCAAACCTCTCACACACTGTCTTTGGAAATACATCTGTGGATGGAGATAGAGATAGATAGATATATATTAGAGATAGAGATAGATTATATAAATATAGATGTAGATACAGATATATATATATCTATATATGTATATATAGATATAGATATATAGATATAGATATAGATATAGATGTAGATATAGAAATATAGATATAGATATATAGATATAGATATATTAGATATAGATATAGATTAGATATAGCTATAGATAGATATAAATATATAAATATTTATAAATATAAATATATAA
>VYXF01010938.1:253596-263637 GCA_013397295.1 Polioptila caerulea
AGATATAGATATAAATATAGATATATATAGATGATATAGATATAGATATAGAAGATATAGATATAAATATAGATATATATAGATGATATAGGTATAGATGATAGATATAGATATAGATATAGATATAGATATAGATATAGATATAGATATAGATATAGATAGTGTTTTTGTGGTGCTGGGGGGAAAAAAGAACTGTGAGATGGCCAAGTAACCACAATTTGGAGGTTTTTGGGACCCTCCACGTCGGTGGGAAAACATCCCAAAGCTCCGGGTACCCAGGGCAGAGAACCAAGGAAGAGCTGGGCTGGCTAAGGGATGGTGGAAGCCAAGGGAAATGCAGCAATTTCCATTTCTGGGTTATTTTTTGAATCCAAGATGGCCACAAATTCAAAGCAATTTGTCACTCTTGGTGCCTTGTGAAGAGCTTTGAGGTTTATGAATGGGAAATACTAAATAAAGCTAAATAATCCATATTTTAATATGGATATATACTTAGACAATATGGAAATGAGTTGGGAGTGTAGAAAATGTGACAGCTGAGTAGATAAACACGGACTTGTGTTTTCATTTACAAAGACCTCTGGTATAGAAATGCTAATTTTTGCCTGCATTGTAAGGCTGAGAATTCCAAAGAGAGATTTCAGCAGTCTGATGGATTACCCGCGTGTCTGTTGCTGAACCCAGCCCTCAAAGGGCTGTGTCAAGGGTTCCCAAAGACAGCTGCACATCCCAAAGCTGCCCAGCTCACCTGGGATGCCAAATGGCATCACTCAGGGTCCCCCCAGTCAGCACTGGGCATGTCCCCAGCACACCATGGCTTGGCAGGCCAGGATTTTTTTATTACAGGGGAGAAAATCTGTTTTCCTCTAAGACATCTCCATCAACATTCAGGATTGAAACCATTCAGATTTTATTTACCCCCACAAAGGCTTGCCTGAAGTGGACTTGCAGCCACCCTGTAAAGGCTGAAGTGTTTCCTAAAGCAGCTGTACCCTACTAAAGAAGCCCACCAAGGGGCTTCCAGCTTCTTGTAGCTCATTCCTGTTTGTTCTTCTCTCACCTGCAGCTTTTCTGAAATCACTGCTGGGCAGGAAAGGCCCTGAGACAGAAGCTTTAGGGATAGATGGATGGAGCAGGGGTGTAACATTTCCTCTTTAGCCTGGATTGTGCTGGGATCCTGCTCTCCTCATCCTCACCCTGCTCAGGCACAACCTTTGGCACACGGGGACAGAGTGCAGGACTCTCAGAGGGGACATTTATGCCTCACATCAAATGTGACAGAGGCACTGCAGCTCTCTGTCAGTGGAAGATCCTCTTTCCTTTTTCCCTCATCACTAAATTTTCCCCATCTGTTTGATTTAAATTCCATTTTATTCTCATCCTTGTGTGTCCCGTATCTTAAGTGAACAATGAAAGCAGAGAGTTGTCAGGCAGAGTGTGAGATACTGAAATAAATGGTTTTCTTGGGGAAAAAACCCCACTGTGCAAAGGCAGTGTCCCTGGAACTGCTCCTTCCTTAGGCAGCTGGGAGGGATGAAGAGGGATGGGTGTAGATCATTATTAGCCTGCTGAATGCTTCCCTCAAGTGAGGCAGGAAGAGCAGGGCTTTGCTCCTGAATGAAGGAAATCCCCACTTCTCTGGATGTTTTATCACAATTTGTGCAGCTGGCCCAGTCCTGCAGTGCTGGCGCTTGGCTCTTCCCAGGGATCCCTGCCTGGAAATCCCAGGAAGTGATGACGTGGTTGATTGGAACAAATCCAGCTGTTCAAACTGGATTTGGCTGTGCCAAACCCCCTCTCAGTGACGCTGTTCAGACCCCAAACTCCCCCTCTGCCCTGCAGACTCAGCCCTCAGGCTCTGGGAAGAGCCATAATGCCACTGATCACCTTTCTCTTTTCAGGGGTTTCAGTTTCATGCTGTAAAATTAAAAGGAGCTTTTCAAGATCTGCACATAAAAAGCCCACTGGGTCTGTTCTGGCTTCTGAAGGAGTGTGACTGAAGTCTTATTTTTCCACTCTGTCATATCTCTCCCTCTCTAAAACCTCTTCCCCCCAATTTCTCATTTTTGTCTCATCCTTACTCTGCTTTACTCATCTTTAAAATTAATTTCGTATAAACCTTTCTGCCAGTCCCCACTCTGGATTTTTGCCCTGTGCCTGATCTCTCAATAACTTCTTGGGTTATGAGAGGTTTTCTTTGCTCATCTGTTGGCTTTTAATTGTGGATTCAGAGGGAGTAATAATGAGGTGCTGCCTCTGAACTACCCAGTGGTGAGTTCATAAGCTGCTTTCCTGATGTCCTGGAGGGTGTTTGCATTCAGCATTTTCCACGTTGTAAAACTCAGCCCTGGTTAATAGGGAAATTGTGTCTTGAGTTGTAGAGCTGCTAATGGAAATGGCATCGCTTGCCACGAGATATCCTAATTTATGACTCTCTTTAAAGAACATACTTGCCAATTAGTGTCTTTATTAGAATACTTACTTTTATCACTTGAAAATATGGCTCTTAATTGGGACCAGCTTTGCCTAAGGGAGAAACAATTGTTAATAAATAAATGAATAAACCAAGCCTCTCCATCAGTACCCGTGGAGGGAACCAGCTCATCCCTTATAGACACCCTTATAGATCATATTACTGATTATTCTTAAACTCCTTCAATTACTGAGAAAGACAATTTCATCTAACTTTATATTGTCTTCCTGGGAAAAATATAGGCAGGATATTGGAATCTGCTTGTTTATTAAAGCAAGTAGCTCATTAGGCATAATTAAGACCGAAGAAACAAGAGCATTAAATTTTTATACCACACCATCAGCCCAATAGCTCTAGGAAAGGCAAAAGCACCAGAGCAGCTCCATTAGTAAATTGATCAGGTCAGTGTAATTAAGGTGCCAATTTTGTTAGAATCTGAGCAGAAGATGAGGACTGTTTAGTTGTTTTTTCACTTCAAAAATATAGTAAAGAAACTTTAAGAAATAGAATTTAACAGGACTGAAACCCCCATTATTCAGTGAAGGGACGGATCTGAACCAGAGTGTGGCTCAGGATGGCAAAGTGGGGACATCACAGTCACATCTCTGACACTGTGATTCCTTCTCCCATGGATGGTGGCAAGTCAGAGCAGGGGATTTCCAGCAAAATAAAGATAATAAAGTGAGGGATAGCCCTGATCTGAGCTGGGACAGCCTCACCCCGAGTCCTGGGAGCAGCTCTGGGCACCAAAATAGAAGCTGTAAAGCTGAGGGAGAGTGTCCAGAGGAGAGACACGGTGTTTAATCACAAATACCTGTCTGCCTGACACCCAAAGCGCGTCTATTTTGAAGCAAATAAATAAATAAAAGCAGGCAAATTAGGTTAGCAGTCAAAGGCATCAAATCAGCAGCGCTGCTTTCCGAGCACACGGCATTGTGCCTGACAAATTATCTCCCGATCCCACCTGCTCTCAGACCTTCAGAGCCTGGCCATCCCCTCTCCCATGGAAAGGAAACAGATGGGGCTGAGAACAATCCAAAGGAACAAATGGGGTAGAAAGTGCCTCCAGCCTTTTGGAGCAGCATCAGGGCAGCGTTTCTCTCGTCAAGGATTTTCCTTTCCCCCCCACCCCGTTGGAAAAACAAACCTGCTGGAACAGAGATGGGAGCTGGTTTAATTCCCAGCTCCACGAGAAACACAGGCACACACACACAAAAATCTGCTCTAGGTGCTTTTGGGCAGAGGCTCAGCTCCCTTCCGTGGGCTTTGCTGCTGCTTTTCATCTGCTAATTGCCTGATCAATAGCACTATTTGAAACTTATATGAAAATGTGGGGAACTTTCCACATGGAGGGAATGGATGGATCCTTTTGCTGTGCTGCAGGACTCCAGCAGCAGTAATTTCAGTAATTAGGCTGCTTTTCAAATAAAGGCCAGTTCCATGGATACAGGACTAAGATAAATTATGCCCAGGATAAGCTTATATTTTCTGCATGCACTTGCCCTTTCTGTGTTCTGTGTTCACGTAAGGAAAGCCTGAATAAACATTTTTTCTCCTCCTCCTCCCACCCCGTGACACATCTGTGGCCTCTCTAAAGCTCTTCCCTTCCCTTAGCACTCCATGCCCTCCATCAGAGGTGACCCTACTTTTGTCCTCTAGAAATGACTCTTTTCTTGTCAATGTTTCCTTTCATTTGTGGATTGGTTTATGGAATGAAATTAGGCAAAAAGAGCAAAGGGAAAAAATCGTTATTTTCCAGTGAATGTAATCCCCCAAAAAGCAAGAGACAAATAAAAGCAAGCAATATCAAGAAAAAAATGCCCTTAAATTAACTTTTTTAGCCTTTTCAGCTATTTTAGATCATCTTATTAGAGCTTATTCTAATAATTTCTTGTCAGTGTCAAGAAAGAGAATATAGAAAAATGAAGGATTTATTTATGTCATAATTACGTGGCTATCTCAAAAAAAAAAAAAAAAAACAAAACCACTGCTAGAGATACACAGCTCATCAGCAGGAATTTGAGCAGAGAAATTGAATATTTTTATATTTTTTGTGGACTTGGGTGGCAGCAGAGCCCACGTCATTGATTCTGTGAGATCCAGTACAGGTGAACCCACAGGGGTCTCAGTCCAGTGAGCCACCATTCCCAAATTAATCCCCATTAAATTCAAAACATGCCAAATATTTCCTTTTATTGGAGATCTTTATATCTGAATTTTTTTGTTTGTTTTGGTTTTGTTTTCTGTTTTAACCCCATGACTTTATGGAATGAGCTTGTTCGAAATAGACCTCAGAAAAATGAGTAAAAGCTAAAAGTGACAAATGATGTTGATCCCTTTCAACTTTAAAGCATTCGAATCAGAAGCTGCCACACAGCTCTGTTCAAGGTCCAGCTGTATTTTTGATAGGAAACGTGTTTTGATTTGGGAATCATTTGTAGGCTTCATTAAAATGTAAATTGCTCCATGAAGAAATCTAAAGGAGATTGAGTCCAAAGATATGTAAATATTCAAATGTAATTGGGGTTCAAGCCCTACATCTCTATTTCTGCCTGAACTGTTCGAATAGAGAAGAAGGTTTTCCATCCTTCTCTTTGAAATCCAACAAAATTTCTCACAGAATCCTTGCATGGTTTGGGTTGGAAGGGACCTTAAAGATCACCCAGTTCCAGCCTCCCCTGGGTTTGCCTCCAGAAGCAGTTCTGAGGCATGAAATTCAATAAATAATCACAAATTAGCAAGCTTGGAGGATTGGAAGAGGAGAGATAGGAGGAATATATTCAGTGAAACCCAGATGTAAATCAAGATGTACTTTGGACGGACCCATCCCCAGTGCCTGCTGCAGCTGCAGGAATTTGTGAGGTTCATTCTCTTCCTGTGTGCCCATCTGTGCCAGGACTGTCACCCAGGCTGGCCCTGCAGCTCAGACCCCACCACAGCAGCAGGGAATGGAGATTTTGGGCACCCGGATCCCTTCTTGCCTCGCTCCCCCACCCACCAGCTGAATCTTTGCTCATTGTTTCAAATACTCACCTTCAATTCCCATCTGTAAACTGGGCAGAAATCCTCCTCGCAGGGATGGATAAAAATAAGAGTCTGTTCATGACTGGGGTGTATTTGGACACATTTCTGGCAGCAGGAATGGCGTGGTGGCAAATGTATCTTGTTCTAAATGGCATCTCTGATTTCTGGAGGTGAAATCCCAGGCACAGCCCCTCACCCCCGGCCTGCAGGTGCTCACAGGGCCAGCCCAGTGTGGATGGACACAGAAAAACTCACTGTGATCCTTGGAAATCTGCTGCAGATTTCTGTTACAAAGTGACACATCCTTTGTTTAGTAGTTTCTGAATTATTTTCTGCTGTTCCCAGCCTTGTTTACCAGTAATTTCCTGTTATTAACATGTGATGAATCCAGTGCTGGAAGGTGAAATCCAAACGTGAGCTGCTTCATCCTGCACAGTGCTGCCACTTTTATAGTATAAAAAATATCTGAGTAATTACAAAACATACATTAATATAATGACAGGTCTTGCTTACAGCCAGGGTATGGGTGAGGAACAGACTTTCAATAATCACTTTTTTACGCAGTGCTTTCCCCAGAAATATTTTATGAGCTTAATCAGGGCAGGCAGTGAAAAGTTCACCTTCAATTCATTGTAGAAATATGAAAGGTCAATAGAAGAGGTTGTGGTTTGAACTCCCCCATCACCCGAGCCCTGCAGACCAGCAGCACCTCCCTCCAGAGGTGCAGGAGGGGCCAAATCCACATTTTAGGGGGAGGCTGTGAGAGAGCAGCGCTGTGCTGGGAGAACAACCTGCCCTCCCAGAGCAGGGAGCCGCTGGTAAAATAGAGAAGGCAGCGCTGTAACACTTCCAGCCGAGCCTGCAGAGTGGGGAATGAGCTGCCCAGGTGAAGAGGGGACAGGCTGCTGTCAGGTGCCTGGGCTGCTGCTCTGATGGAGCCATTGCAGGGCCTGTGTGATGCTCCAGCCCCCCCAAGGTCACTCAGCCCTTTGGTTATCTGCTGAGGAAGTGCTGGTCATGCACAAAGAAGGAGTTTGGAGCAGGTTCACCAGATGCACCCCATTCATTTGGAGTTCTGCACCTTCCCTCCCCGAGTGCTGCAGTTCTGGGGACATTTTCAGACAGGACGAATTCCCAGCGAGGCAGGTGCATGGGAGGGCTGCTTGGGGGGGAAAGGACATTGGGAAAGGAAACTCAGAGAGAAAACTGTGTTTGGATAGCTAAAAAAAGGCTGGACACACGCAGGTGGAAGGGGTGGGGCTGCTTTGAACACCCCAGAGCAGGGAGGTTCTCGAGCCAAGAGAATTATCTGGGTCTGGATTTGTCAGCAAGGAAATCAGGCTGGGAGTTAAAAGGTATCCAAAATTTTTAGGAATGAACTTCTGGGACAATCAGGGATGAGATCCAGCTGGTTTCCAGGTGGGGTTGGATGCACTGAGGAAAACCACGGTGAGGTGGTTCCTGAGGTGTCAGAGCTGAGGAAGCCACAGGAGGGGCAGGTTCCAAGGCTCCTTTCTTCCCCAGAGCTCAGGAAGAGCCACAGAAAGGCAGAGCCACGTGGGGAAGCTAACGAGAAGCCAAGGCAGTGGCTTTCCCAACAAGTCTGAAATTAAATTTGAGTGTTTGCTACAGGAGGAAATAGGATTTTGGTGGTACCTGCTGGAGAGGAAAAGCAAAAGCTGATCTGGAAAATGGTGACATGGAAATTTCAATAGTCCATGTGCCTTCCTGGCACCTGGAGTACTGCACAGGCAGCAAAGAGCCCTGTGGGGTGAAAAAAAAAAGGCAAAATGCCCTCTCTAAGTGCCTTCATAGAGGCTTGGACCATCCAGGCCATTTTCAACTCGCCTCTCCATTTTTCAGAAAGCTCTCCCTAATTCCATTACTGGGCATTCATAGGGGCATTAAAAATAGATATCACTCCATGGGAAGGAGATCCTTCAAGTGAGGTCTCGCTGTGTCTGAAGTCCAGCGGGTCATTCTTTATCAAAACACCTCCCCAGGACAGTGCAGGCAACAATTTCAGCCCTCGGGGCTGCATGAGGAGAACAAAAAAAGGATAATGAAGTCTGAAACAAAGTGCTGGCAGTTCCTTGTTAATGGCAGCTAATTTTAGGGGCATTGTTTGGATGATGATCCGAGGCTGTAACTCTGGTTGTTAACTGATGTGTCAGCCCTCCAGAGCTGCACGTTGCCATTATTTTATTAATCACCACCAATAAACCAAACTTCTGTGGGATTTAATTACTGGAGCCATTTGTTTTCTTTACTCGTGTTTGGGGGCAAGGTTTTTGAGGAGGATGAGAGTTATTCGTTACTCAGAGCATATGTTTTTCTTTAAAATCTAAATTGGGCAAATTTCATTAGACTATTGTTGCAGTATTCACGTCAATCAAGTTTCCACTTAGACTGAATTAAATTGTCATTGTGTGGGTCTTTGGGTTTTATAAAGAAATCGGGTAAAATTCACTAATTTGACGGATTTTTTTTTAAGGAGACAGCGGGGAGAGGAGCAAGAAATTCCGTATAAAATGCAAGGGAGAATCAAAACAAAAGCTTAGCTATGTGTCTTTGATATGTTGACAATTCCCATAGCTCAAGGTAACCTTTCTCTGCAACACTCCAGGGTTTCTCTTTATTACTGTCTTTTAATACAAGACCAGTTTTATGCTTCAAGTGCCTTTTCTGGTGAGCAAAAACACAAAGAGCAAAAGAAACGAAGGAATATAATGAGCTGGGGAAAGACAAGCAGCAAAAAGCAGATCCCCCCCACCATGATGGAGACCCAAGAAAGGTGCCAGTGGCACTGAAGTCCTGCCTGGGTTTATTCAGGTTGGGATTCCAAGGTGGCTGATGGACAGGAAGGGATCAGCTCTTTCCCAGCAGTTGTATTCTCTGCCTGTGTCAAGGTTTCTGTGGAGATACTTGGGCTGCCATTTTGATATTTTAGTTTCTTGGATTCCCATTGCTTGGCCTGAAAACCAAATCTGTATTTTACACCCAAGAATGCCCGTGTTAATCCGTTCTTGATGCACCAAACAAATCAGTTGGAAGGCCTAGAGGATTTAATTTGATGGCTCCCTGTATCTCAAAAGAAATACAGTCCAGGTTTAGTTGGGAAGTGTCCAAGGAGAGGTTGGACAGGGCTTGGAGCACCCCCATGGCAGGGGGTGGAATGGGTGAGATTTAAGGCCCCTCCCAACCCAAACCATTCCAAGATTCTAAAAAGAGCAAACAGAACCACTGAGGGCAGGTTCAAACACTTGGAACGATGCCATGAGCCCTCTGTTTTCCAGCTTTCTGGACTCCTTGCACTCCATGGAGTGCTTGATTGTTCTGATTTTTAGCTGGTTTATTTTCACAGCCCATATTTTTAGGAGGCATTTTGCAGACAGACCGAGGAACTCGTACACGCTCTAAGTATAATAAACTGTTCCCAGGTACTCTCGACACAATCGACTCCTGACAAAGACAGATTGATTTCTTGGATTTTAGGAGGCAGGGGGATTTTTGTTCCAGTGCAGAGCCAAACCAGGTCTTGAAAGGTTTGGCAGACAGAAGCGTTGCCAGCTGAGCACCAAAAGAGGTTTTGTTTCAACTGCAGTGACTTTGTAAGGCTTGGCCATACAAACACAGCCACAGGTGATGGGCAGGTGAGCATGGAAACCACGCCTGCCCGGCCTGGGAGTTTTGTTTTTGTGCTGTCTCTGGGTTGCTGCCTTTAATAAAGTAAATAAAAAAAGCTGCAATAGATGCTACCAATAAAAACAGCAGCAGCTGAAAGGAGAAATATCCCTGCCCAAGTGTTTGAGCTCTGACTTTTTCACAATTCCTGTGCCCGTGCCAATCCAGGTAAAGTGCATTTTGGAAGTGTTGTTCCCAGAGTGCCTTGGTGTGCTGGCACCCTGTGTCACAGATACAGATAATCCAAAACCCAGCAGTCTCACCTGCAGTAATGGCAGAGTTTGCTGTGCTCACCGACCCTCACAATTTCTTGTTTCTGGCTGATGGTGTGACAGTGGGAAGTGGGTCCAGTGAGCTGAAGAGAAGCTGGGAAGGTACTAATTCAGGACCCTAAAAAGTGTCCTACAAAATGTAAAATAAACAGAAAATAATTCCCAAAGGAATGCAGCCCTCCTGTTTCACTTATATCTCTCCCCTTTACTGCTGTATGTTCTGCTCAAAGCACAAAGCAGAGCAAACATATGTTGAGAGATGCTGCCTATTTATAAAGTAAACACTGACAACAAGCAGAAGACAAAAGATAAATGAAGAACATGTTTTGCACACTAATCAAGTTGTCTTTGTTGAGAAAGTGGTGAATGTACGACAGCACAAAGTTTTTAAAGGTCTATCTGAGGTGTGGGAAGGGGATTCTGCTCAGGTGAGCCCCCACCTGCAGAGCTGCCCCAGCCCTGGCCCAGCACAGGGAGGAGCTGGAGCTGCTGGGAGAGCCCAGGGGAGGCTCCAGGGGGATCAGAGGGATGGAGCAGCTCTGCTGGGAGGAAAGGCTGGCACAGCTGGGATTGTTCAGCTGCACAGGA
>VYXF01010938.1:263775-276196 GCA_013397295.1 Polioptila caerulea
TGGGAGGGGTACCTGCCATGGCAGGGGCGGCACTGGATGAGCTTTAAGGTCCCTCCCAACCCAAACCATTCCATGATTTAATTATTCCCCACATTTCAAATACCTCTGTATAATTGTTCCAGACACATCCTGGGAGGAGACCTGGCACAGTTTTTAGTGTTGGTACCTGAACTGAAAAGTGAGACATCACTAGAGAAATGAAAAGGCATCAGCACCTTTCCAGAAAATCTAGTTTAAACTTGAAATAAGCCTTTAATAAAACAAAGTGAGCAGCATCCATGCACATTGCTGGGGACACTTTAAACCAGCCTAGAGACTCAGACCAGCTTGAGCAAAACACTCATCCATGGAGGTCACCCCGGGCTCAGCTGACGTGTCAGCAAGGTTAGAGATGAAAAGTTTTCTTCATCTACTTTCCTCACTCCAATTCCAAATATCAGCAATGCTGGCACTCACCTCTGGCTGCTCACCTGCCGCTGCCTGGCCGGTGTGGCAGGAGGGTTCACACGCAGTGTCACCACTGTGGATGTGTGTCATCAAAAGTGAGAGCCCCTGAAACACAGCACGGGCTGAGGTGCTTATTTCAGCAAGAAATCCTTCCTCAAATACGGCTCTCAATGAAAATATTACAGATAGTAGTTTAAATTCCACTGCTATTTGGAGTGTGTGCTGGGCAAAATGACAGAAGAGATCCAAGCTGTTCTGATCTGATTCTGAATATCAGGCTGTAAAAGTCGGGAGATATGAGAGAGTGACATAGTTTTCTCATTTTATTTTGCCTTCGATGAGACAGCTTCACTTTCACTTGTGGGAGGTTATTGTTGAGGCACAACAGCAGATTCTGACTGGGGGAAATGAGCCTTTTCCGAGGATTACTCTCCCTTAAGTGTTCCCAGGGAATCCGTGTGGGAAGGATGAGTGGAATGACCCAGGCCAGCCCTGCTGCCCTCCCTCTGTGAGCTCTTGAGTTCTGAGAGCCCAAGCCAGCCAGCTCTGTCACTGCTGTGGGGACACACTCCCCTCTCATGTCCCTGTCCCCTCTGCTGGGACAAGCTGGTTCCCCAAGGATGCTGTCACTGCCACCTCCCTCTCTGTGAAAATCAAACAGCTCTGTCCGTGCCTGTCCTGCCTGCTGGGCACTGGGAGTGACAGCCCACATGGCCCAGCCTGGCACAGCCCTCCCTGCCCCACTGGGCCAGCAGAACCTCCCAGCACGGAAAAGGATGATCTTCCAGGGCTGTAAAATCTCTGCAGGCTCGAGATGAGGGGGTGGAAGTGAAGATGTACAATATGTTGTCAGCAAGTGGCGTTATTTTTTTCTCCCAGCCCCTCCTGTCCTGCTCTGCTTTATAAATCCACGATGCTTAAAAATACCAGGGTCTGCACACACAGAGCTGTCCTGGGTTAAGTGGAGCAGAGCTGAGCTGGGACTGCACCGACTGACTTCGATTCCATTTAAAAAATAGCTGGTTTGGGTGATTTTATTTCATTTTATTTCATTTTTTCTGCTATTTAACACCTGTAAGTGCTCAGTCGTTCATAAGAGTTGTGTTTCTACAGATTCATAAATGACAAAATAGTTTGGGTTGGAAGAGACCTTAAATCCCACCCAGTGCCACCCCTGCCATGGCAGGGACCCCTCCCACTGTCCCAGGCTGCTCCCAGCCCCAATGTCCAGCCTGGCCTGGGCACTGCCAGGGATCCAGGGGCAGCCCCAGCTGCTCTGGGAATTCCATCCCAGCTCCTCCCCACCCTCCCAGGGAGCAATTTCATCCTGCTATCCCCCCTAACCCTGCCCTCTGGCAGTTTAAAGCCAGCTTGGAGCCATTTCACTGGTTCAGCTTCACAGCCTAAAGCTCAAAGTAGGGCAAAAATAGGACATGGTCCTTCCTTGGCATTTTGACTGGGAATAAATTATTTCCACGGAATGTAATGCATGTTTTTTACTCATTTATGGTCTCTGCCTCTCTCCATGTGAAGCAAAGCCTCTGTGATGTGCTTACAGCAAAGGTACATTATTAAAGTGCCCGTGTAAGTGGTAGTTGAGGAAGAGTGTAAACAGGTTTTGACACTGATTTCCAGCAGATTAACATGCAGGAATAAAAAGGGAAGGGAGAGAGGGAGGAAGGAAAGCCAGGCTGATATGACAGCCGTAACTGAGCCATAATTGCCTGTAAAATCTGAAGGGAGTTGAGTTTCAAGACGAATGTCATGAATATTACCAAAGCATTAAAAAAATATCCAGCTGCTTGCCTTGTCTGCAGCCTGACTGTGCTCAGGTGTAGCTGGGTGATGTGATGGGTGTCAGGTGGATGTTCCACAGGGCAGAACTTCAGAGACTCACAGAAAGCTCAGGAGGATGGGATTGTTCAACATGAGAAAAATTATCCCTGTGTCAAATAGCACTGGACTCTTATTCATGTATAATTTTTATCTCTACGTGATTCTTTTACTTGATGGCTGCCCCTGGAAGTGCCCAAGGCCAGGTTGGACAGGATTTGGAGTACACTGGGATAGTGGGAGGTGTCCCTGCCATGGCAGGGGTGGCACTGGATGGGCTCTAAGGTCCCTCCCAACCTGGGTCATTCAGTGATTCTATGGCAGCAAATTGATTATCACTGAATTTACCCTCATCGATATCACAGAGCAGCAAATAATTATTAAAGCAGCCCACAGCTGCAGTTGGGGGCTGCAGGCAGCACAGTGCCTGGGTGTAGAAATAGAAATGAAGCCTGATGAGGTTCCCCAAACAGACAATTGAGTACCAGACCATTGCTGGGTTTGTGGCACAAGCCAGGCCCTGCTGCAGCCACAGCTCTGCCTCCAGCAAGACAGAAAGACAACCTGAGAACGCCTGGTAAAGAACAACCCCAGTTAGACACAGCTAATTGCTGAGCATCCCTCAGATCTAAAAATAATCCAGAGAAGAAGATGCCAGAGAGACAAACCACACTGAGCTACACAGAAGGCACAGCAAAGGAACCTGCAGCAGGCATCAAACATTGCTACATGGCTGAATCAGCTGGGTGGCTCTGCAGGAGAGGGAAGACTGGGATCCTTTGTTCTTGCAGCCTTCTTTCCCTCTTCTTTCTCTTTATTTATCATCTGCAATTTTATATCAAGGCAAGGAGCAGGTATCCCAAAAGGAGTAAAGGACACACATTCTCCACCCTTATTGCCTTCTGGACACAGCACAGGGATCAATTCTCACTGTCACACTGAGGCACATGTCAAGACAGGGATGTTTGAGAAGGGAAAGCTCCTTTCTGATAAGGACAGCTTGGATCAGCTCTTTTGTGCCATCTTTTGTCTCCCTGCAGGGGCTCTGCTGAAGGTGGAGAGAACAGGAAACCTGCTTTGTTCAAACAGGATTTAACTGGTGTAAAACCCAGCCAGGACCTTCTCCTGGGACTGTTTGAGCTCTGAGCCAGTCCCACAAGCACCAAGTTTCAGAATCAGAAAGTCCCTGCTCAGTTCCTTTGCTCCCTGGGCTGAGCTGACCCTGGGTGGCACAGCCTGAGCCCTGGCACACTCCCAGCCACTCCTGGGGAATTCCTCACAGAACTTGTGATGTCCCCTGTGCCCTTCCAAGTGATTGGTGAGCAGGCAGAGCAGCACTCCGAGGACAGTTCTGGCAGACAGGGACTCTGAGGGAAAAGCCCTCGGGGTGGCACTCGGGGACGTCTCTCCTTGGGGAAGAACGAGTGTCCAGGGGGGATGGATGTGCAGATCAATCCCAGCCCCCAGTTTACAATGAAACAGCCAACCTCAGAGGAGATGCTTCCCCAGAGCCCCTGGATTATCACAGCCTTGCACTCTGAGAGGATCAGTGATGGCAGCCCCTGAGAGGGAAGGGGCTGGGAGAAGAATTGCCTTGAGTACCTCAACAGAGTGGTTTGATGATGCTACACTTCCCTCTCTTGGGATGTCTGAGCTTCAGCAATGCTGTTTGCCCCCACTGACCATCAGATCCAGGCTCCTTCCCACACCTCAGCAGGAACTGAGGTGTGTTTGGATGACAGATTTCCTGTCTGCTTCAGGAAAACTGGGATTGTGCACAATAAGCATCAATGGAACCATTCCCATTTTGAGTTCCCACCCCCGTGTCAAGTCCAGAAGAATGCTGCCATATCTCTGACATCAGAGTCACAGAATTACAAAATTATTTGGCTTAGAAGGGGCCTTAAAGCTTAAGCTTCTTCCAATCTTATGTCATCCACATTTCCACTGTCCCAGGCTGCTCCGAGCCCCTTCCAACCTGGCCTTGGACACTTCCAGGGATGGGGCAGCCCCAGCTGCTCTGGGCAATCCGTGTCAGCTTCTCTCTGCCCTGCAGATCAGATAAAAGCCTGCTCTTCTCTGCCACGAGCATCCTCAAAGCCAGACCCCAGCACAGCTGAAGGGGCNGCTCTGGGCAATCTGTGTCAGCTTCTCTGTGCCCTGCAGATCAGATAAAACCTGCTCTTCTCTGCCATGAGCATCCTCAAAGCCAGACCCCAGCACAGCTGAAGGGGCAGTGCAGGTATTTCAAGGGGCAGCTCCTCTGCTCCCCACTCATCCTGACACGAAGCTTCCCCTGGTCACTGACTCCTGCCCTGGGCTATCTCTTGGATTTCTCTGCCTTCTGATGAGCAGCAGCTCTAAATCTGTCGATATACAGCACAGAAGGGCCTTACTAATGGTGCAGCTCCTCTGTTTGTCGTGGGCAGTGCCATCAATCTTCCCTTACCCGTGTGCATTAGCTGGCAATCATTTCCACGGGCTGGAGCTCCCACTTGGGGCTTTAGAGCCTCTCCCTTCGTGCTGCTGCCTCCTCCTCAGTGGGCTTGATGCTCCATATATCACATTTCCATGGCTGCAGTGGGCTCAGGGCTCACTCTCCTTGTCCAGCACCAAGCTGCTTTTCTGTTTTCCACATTCCTGTTGGTGTGCTTGAATTATTCACTCCATTTCTCAGAAGCAGCATTAAGAATGTAATCTTCTGTTCATAAATCCATTGGAACAGTCTTAATAATGTAAGCCTTAGTGGAACCTCCCAGCCCTGCAAAGGGAGGAGAGCTTTTCCTTAGGGTATCCAATGGTTCCCTCGCCTCTCCTGTGGCAGAGCGAAATCCATTCCCTAGAGAGAAAACAACCTAGGCTTTTGAAAGACTTCAAATATTCTCCTCTTCTTCTTCCTTGCAATGAATGATCAGCCCCTCTGTCACTGCAGAAAGGTCCATAAAACTTGCAGGATGCACAAAAGCCAAATTCAGGATCATTTATGTTCATCATAATGCATGGCCTGGTTCCCATGCAAAGAGGTTTTGCTTCACCTGAAATATTCAAGAACTCTCTGGACAGCACAGGGGTTAATTTTGAGGAGAGAAGTGATTACAGAACTACTTATTTTATAATGAAATATTTATAAAACACTAGAACTCCCGCAAATTGTCAGTTAAATAATGACAACATTGCAGGTGGTATCTCTCCACCATCAGACAGCAGAAGACATTAATGCTCCTCTCTAATTTGGGCTGATACAGCAGCTCCACAGCTCCTCCTTTCAATATAGTCCCCCAAGTGATGGTAATTTCCCACAAGTGAAGGAATTTCAGTGTCATTTGCAAGTTTGGGAGGCATGGAGATGTAGATCAATAAAATAAACCTTGGGACCCTTGGAATGTCTCATGGATTCGGTGGTCCAGCACTTTGAACCCTCTACAAGATGTTTACACTGATCTGAATTTTTCTGGCCTCATCACATATCTAAATCCTCTCCTGTGTTTATATGAATATCATAAATACATTTGGGCCCGAGCTGTTTGGGTTTGTTTTCTCCCCTAGGATGGATCCAATTCAGGATATTGTTCTCAGATAATGACTTAAATGGGAATATTCGTGTTCCTCCATTGCTAACATGACTTCCACAATAACATGATCTCTTTTAGGAAATTATGTATGCACAACCTGTGCCTTGGTGGTTGCTGTGTAAAGCTAAAACTCCAAAAGTGACAGTTAATAACTTATCTGTCGAATGTACCCAACTGTCCTCAGGAAAAAATAATTGTTTCAATTAAAAAAAAAAAAAGAGAGACAGTTTTGTTTTATTCTTCCAACAGCCATAAAAGTATTTGTCTTTATCTTTATTATTGGCAGGCTACTATTCTTCAAATACAGACGTACCCTATCATTACTGGAATAAACTTTATCTGTTATTCATAAGCTGCAGAGAGATGTTTTCCCTCACTCTCTTTTTTTTCGCCCCTCTCTGCTGTTTTTAATGGATTTCTATAGAAATCTTTCAAATAAAAATTTGTATGACTTTCTCCTTCCTTGGCACAAATATATTTTCCCCTGTATTGCTGTGCTGAAATTAATACAGCTCTATTTTTGGCCTTCCTTATCTGTACATTAACAATAGGCTGTGTCTTGCTCAGAATTGTCTCCGTGGCTCCCATTCTAGTGGAAATCTTAAAGCCTTTCCTGCTCTCATTACTGGGAAGAGCAGTTCCTATTTTGAGGGGGTTTTTCATGAGCTCCCAGTGACTTTCATCCAGTCCAAGCCCCACGGGTGGTGTGTGGAGGGATCGCATCAAGCCCACGCTGCCGCTCCGGAATCGGAGGCTCTGCTGTGAAAGGGGCAGCCCTGCGTGTGTTTGTGGCAGATCAAAGTACAAAAGTGCCACTGCAGTTCCTGAATTTGGGAGTGTTCATGTAACAGACACTGCAGAAAGTTTCCTCTGGGCAGTTACTCCCAAAAGTTCTCCCGCTCCTCGGTGTCGTCACGGTCCTGTTGGCGGTCGGATTCAAGAGCTGAGACAAAAGTACCAAATCTCTCACTTCTGGATTTCCACCTTCCTCGTGTCCCAGAGCAAGGAGACACTTTTCACTCCTTTCCCTGGAATAAGTCCTGACAACCATGATTTCAGGCAAGATGTTGGAAAGCCAGACCAGGGTTTGATTCGATAATTCTTGTCTCGTGACATTAACTCCTGAGTGCCTCAAGCTGATTTTCTCTGGATACTCAGAATTTTCTCTGGCTTGTAGAGCCTGTCTCCACAGGCTTCTCTGAGAGGGAGAGCTGTCAATTTTTCCCAGATCACATCTCATGGAGGATCATGCAGAGCTTTCTTGGAATCTGTGGGGCTGATTCAAGCTAGAGGAGCTTCATTATAAAATCACAGAATCCTGGAATGGTTTGAGTGGGAAGATACCCTAAAGATTGTTTAATTCCCACCTCTGTCATGGCAGAGACACCTTCCACTGTCCCAGGCTGCTCTAAGGCCTGTCCAGCCTGGCCTTGGACACCTCCAGGGATCCACGAGCAGCCAGTGCTTGGGTCCTCTCACCTTCCCAGGGAACAATTCCTTCCCAATATCCCACAAAAACCTATGCCCACTCTTGAAGCTTAAAGTGCAGATTCCTTTCCCTGAGAGCCAAAGTTTTCAGTGGAATATTTTCAACAGAAAACACCTGGGAGTGCCTGGGAATCCTGGATACCTTTGGAAGAAGAATCAGCCCCATGACTGACGAGGCCATTGGTTGAGGCTCCTTCATCCAAAATCCTTCGTGGTCTTTGGGAAGATCCTGACTGAACACAACCAAAATTCTTGTTATAAACTCCTACCTAAGGGATCTGAGGGAATGTTGGAGTTATCAGCACCAAGAGCCATCTTTTGAAGGACTCCAAAAAGGAACAGAGAGGGCATTTTATTCCATGTTTATCGGGTGATGGATGATTAATAGGTCTGAGCACACAATGAATGTGTATCTCCCTTCACATGCTAATCACATGGCATTTATAAATGTCACCACCTTATCGTGGAGACACACTCAGAATTCTGGGGGCCTTCAAAGTATTTATTCTTACCATTTTTAATGTGGGCATTATTAAGGTTGTGTCATTGGAAATGTCCCTTTGGCTGTGCTTGAGGTATATGGGGAGATTTTATTTGGATTTCAGAGGTAATTGAATTATTGCATTTTAAATCTATTCTCAAAAAGAAAAAATTCACTGCAGATAATGGAGCTTATCTTGTGTTTCTTTAACTACTAAAATGTAGCAGTGCCTATCACCTTGGAATTTTAATAATGAAAAAAAATTTATAATTACTAGACTGAGAAGCTTCAGGGTTTTTTCCATTCTGCTTTTTCTTTGCTTTGCAACCTAAGGCCTTAATTTAGAGTTATAAATTACAGTTTGACCATTGGAGAATTGCATAATTTTCATTAAAAAAAATTCTGAATTCCACAATTTGGTCATAAAAAATGTGCATTATTACAAAAACTATTATTAGGAAGTTTGAGCCTTAAGGAAATTTTATAAAGGTTCAGGGAGAGTTTGGGTACAGAAAGTCCAACGCAAACCATGGAAAGATTCTGGACTCAGTTACCACTTAAGCTGAGCTTTTTAAACTGTGAAAGACTTTCCCAGATGTGATGTTTAGGTCCTTTGCTGTGCCCCTTGATTCAGACAGAACTGCTTCAAGACACTTTATAGACCAGAAAAATTTGAAAATAAACCAAAGAGATTAGGATTCCCTTAGGAATCTGTGCCTTGAAAGCTGTTTCTTATGCTTGGACAGTGAAGTTGTTGAAGCTACACCTGAAGGCACCTTGTAGGTTTAGATCTTTGGTTCTCAACTATTTGTCAGTGCTAAATATCCAAATTTACAAAATATCCCATTGAAACTGGCGATAGCTGGCATCCAAAGATTGAGGAGGAAACATGGAATGTGGATCTCTGAAACAATCACTGAGTTATGCTGGCACAACACCAAGGGTTTGCTTCAGTTTCTTCCCTGCTCCCAAACACTGCATCAGCCTCCAGGGCCATTCATCCCCCACCTTTCCACTTCAGCCTTGTGGAAAGGATTTATTTCCCTACAAATCCCCACCTGTGGTGTCACAGAGCTGCGGACTCAAGAATATTTACAGATCCCATCCACAAATAATTCTCAACCAGTTGCTGATTACACTTTTCTTACTGCATCACATTAAAAATTATCAATTTGATGCATTGTCCTAAAATTAATCTCATTCAATGTAAGGCTGGTGATGATAAAAAAAGGCAGATTTCTCCAAAATTCCTCTGGAGCTGCAATGGTCCCTGAGATATCCGGAGGTATGCTCCTCTGAGATACAAGCAGGACTTAGACAAAACCCTCAGAGGACTTTACAAATAGCCATCACCATGTAAGGAGAGCCTTGGTATTTTAATTAAAGGTCAGACAAAACTCCAGTGTAAACCTTGGGGATGTTTTGCAGCAGTCATTTAAAGCAGAGTCACTTAACAAACTCTTACTGTATCAGTAAAACCGTGCCCAAGCCTTTTCTAAGATTTACACCAACTGCAGCCTAAACACAGGAGCCTCTGCCAAGTTCAGGCTGCGAGTTCAGCACCTGTAAATCACAGCCCGTGTCTGCTCCACCTCTACTCCTGGTTGTAGCAGCACTGCAGGGCTGTGTTTACTGCCCTGTGCAGGCACAGGCAGAGGGACAGCCTGAGGGGTGCCTAAAAACAGAGACTAGACAGAATTAGGGGAATAAAAAGAATGTATATTTATTGAAGGATATTCAGGTACATTTAGGGCAGACAAGGCCCCCAGAGGCTACACACAAAATGGGCCCTGAGTTTTCACACTTTGATAAGTTTGGGCCATTTGCATATTGGGGGTTAATCTCCCAATTCCAGCTGCAGGGAATGAAGGCATTTACCCCAAGTTTGCTCCCCCCAACTCATTTTTGTTTCAATCTCTCAGGCCTGAGGCAGTGAGGGGTCCCTGATTGCCAGGCCTGGAGAGGAATTGCTGTGTCTGCCCAAAATGGGGAAGCAGCTCTACTGCAAATTCCACTGAATGTGGAATTTGGGGTTACACACTAAAGAACTGCAGGGTTACAAATGGATGAAAAACAGAAAAGCTGAAATCCTACGGCACCATGGGGACCCCCTGTGAGCTGTCCCAGGGCAGGACTTGGGGCCAGCTCTGCCTCCTGCGTGACTGTGTGCACACACACACACAGAGACACAGACAGACAGACAGACACAGGCAGACAGACAGACACACACACACGTGTCAGCCTCCACGGCAATTCAGAGTGCTTTGTTTGTAGCTAATTAACACGAGCGTGCTAAATGTCGTGGTGATGCTCCGGCAGGGATCTCCTGCTGTCAGTCACGGGCACGGCGGTGCAGGAAGCTCTGAAGGTCGCGCTGTAAGGCTTGATTCAAAGTGTCAGCTCTGCTCTTACAACCCAGCTCAAAAACCCGCCAGGCACTTTTCCTTGCCAGATTTATGAAGTATTTGAGACTATTTGTTCAAGTGAATATGTCTGAATTTTCAACGGGCGGCGTTGATTGCTGACTCTTCTTCCTTTGGCCTTATTTGTGCATTTGTTGAGGATTAAAAAAAAATCAGAAAAGCAGGTGACCTGGTTTGCTTGTTCATTCAGGGGTGAGTTAAAGGTGTGCAGGGAAGGTGGCACAAGCAAAAGGCTTTCCAGGGAAGCCATCTGTCTGCTCCCACCGCCGCCCTGCCTTCACCTTTCAGCTCTCATTTGTGCTGGTTGCCACCCAGCCGAGGGTGGGAGACGTTTCTCGCCGCTGCCTGCGAGGACGCTGCACGCTCAGCTGGGTTATGATGGTGATGATGATGATGATGCATTCAACGCATGTTCCCTTTGACAAATTCGGCAGCGTTTCCAGCGTTGATTTCCCTCCAGAGTCATTACACCCCACACAGATTGGCAGCGCCGTGCCACGGTGCCAGGATTTATGAGGTGACCTTGGAGACACAGGCGCTCCCAAATTGAAAACACTCGGCGCTCAACTTTATTTTGGATTGCTGAGCAGGTTCCCCTCCTGTATAAATCAGGATGAGATTACACAAATAATGCACAACATTTATATAACATTTCATAACACAAGGGAATTCTTCCACACACGGCTCGAGTGCAGCACTCCTGCCTCCTCTGGACTTTGATTCGCCCTTGGGCCCAACCTTAAACTCTCAGCAGGACTCAGCAAAGGCAGCGCCGGCCCCTCCTGCTCTCTCCAGGGGCAGGGAACTCTGTGTAGGGCCATCCTTCCTCATCAAGGCTGGACCTGATGATCTTGGAGGTCCTTTCCAACCATGATTCCATGATAAAGGAGTTGAGCATTCCCAGGACTCCAGAGGACTGCCCAGGATTGGGCCAAGCACAGCTGGTCCATCAGCCTGCGGGTGCTCCAGGGTGCTGGCACCCCTCCATGAAGAGCTCACAGCCCCTTGGACCTGCAGAGCTGACCCCTCATGGGGTTCATCCACCCTCCTGAGCTGCCCAGGGTGCTCCCCAACCTTTTGGATGGATCCTTTGGGAGCAGGGAGCTGTGTGAGTGAAGAGGCTCTGATGAATCCCCCGAGTGCAGGCACTTAGAGGAGGAACCTGTGAGCAGCAGTAAACGCCAGCCCAACCTGCACTAACAGTAATTGTCATTCAGTTTCTATCGACGTGCAGTTTATTAAACCATAAAGCAAGGCAGCAAGCACAGAGAGCGACTCCAGAGATAATTAAACATAATAAGGGTTTCACTTAATCCCTCAAAACCCAGGGGAGGCACAGTTAAGACTGAATACCCTCTTTGCACTGCAAGGCTTTTTTTTTTCCACGAGCGTTTAAGAGCACTTCCCGGGACAGGATTTTGGGATGGGGAAAGGTAGGTCCCACATTTACTTCTGAATACTTTTTTTTTTTTTTTCTTTGTGCCTTCACATTAAGCTGATTATTAAGCTTGAACTCATGACTTTCAAAGCAGTTTGTGGCTCATCATTTGCAGCAGCAAGCAGAGACCCTGATGAGGGATCCTGAGGAAGGTTTGGGAGCATCCCTGGCACGGAAACAGCCAGCAGAGCTCGGGAGCGGCCGGGCTGGTACCCAGGTGCGCTGAGCTCTCGGGCTCCTCGTCTCCCTGCACAGCACACGCTTTTCTTGGGCGAGGAGGAACGGGAAGGGGATGAAAGGAGAGGGTGGATGCAAAGGGCTGAGCGAGAGGCTGGCAGAGCAGGCGGGTGAGGAGAGGCTCCCTTTAAAGAGCGAGATAATTACGGCAAATCTGGGATTAAAACCGGAGGACAACGCGCCGAGGGGAAAATAAAAAAATAATAATAATTTTTTTAAAAGCCGCTAGCGGTGATTTGGGATTCTGCCGTCTCCCATAGTGGGACCAGAGCTGGTCGGGGATGGGGGGAAAGCGGGGAGTGCGACGGGAACGGGCTGGGAGCTGCCCGGGGTGCGGGTGGAGCCGCAGGTGCGGGACGAGTCGCACCTGGGCTGCAGCAAAGCGGCTCCACCCGGGGGCAGGGCAGGGGATGCTGCCCGCGGAGCCGGGCTCCGAGCGCTGCCGCACGGCCGCGGGCGGGCACCGGGCGGGCACCGGCGGGGCACGAAGGGTTAAGGCGGC
>VYXF01010938.1:277522-297174 GCA_013397295.1 Polioptila caerulea
GCATCCCCGGGTGAGTGCGGGCGCATCCCGGGTGAGTGCAGGAGCATCCCCGGGCGAGTGAAGGAGCATCCCCGGGTGAGTGCGGGCGCATCCCGGGCTGAGAGCAGGAGCATCCCCGGGTGAGTGCAGGAGCATCCCGGAGTGTGTGCGGCCTCATCCTCGGGTGGCTGTGGGCGCATCCCTGGGTGAGTGCGGGCGCATCCCGGAGTGCGGACGTGGGGATGCTCCCGCCAGGCTGCTCCAGGCGCACGCAGAACTTTTTGCTGGCTCCAGCCGCGTTCCCGGCTGGAGTTGGAGCTCCTTTCGCTTTCCCCAGGCTGCTGCTGCTCCCGTGTCGTGAGCAACATACCGCAGCGTGTTGTTTTATTTATCCCAGACAGGAACGGCTTGCTCTCGAAACTACAAATTAAAGGATGCTGCTTGCATAACAAGTGGCAATAGTTTGTATCTTACATACTAATTACCCGTCACCTTTTAGGCTAAGCCAGAGAGGGGCTTTTTTTCCCGAGGAGGGCTCGTTCGATAGAGCAGTCTGATGTCTTGGAGCCACGCATTCCTCTCCCCTCGCTGGATTAATGTGGGCTGAGGATTAAGAGCCAGCATGTTGATGAGGCACCCTGAGGTGCGGGGAAGCAGGGCACGTTTGGCTGGAGGGAGAAGTCAGTTTTTGTTGTTGTGTTTGCCCATCCTCCGGTTTCCATGGCTCGGTGCAGGACCTGCATCCCAGCGGATAAACCACGGAGGTGGGAGCAGGGACTGGCGGCAGCTCCTCTCGTCATGGTCGCGATACTCCGGAGCTCCTTTCCAACACCCAGCACCCCCTGCCCCACAGTGGGTGGGTGGGTGGCTGTGCCCCCGCGCTGGCAGGGAGCCCAGGGGGTGCCGTGACCCATCCCATGGCATCGTGGCTGTCGGAGCCCCTTCCCTGGTCCCTCTGGCTCCTGCAGCAGCTGCAGCCCTGGTGTGCAGGTGATGCTGCAGCCGGGCTCCACAGCCATCACCAAGCATTGGGAGCAGGATGGTGGGGGCCTGCACTTAAGGGGGTCCCCCAGAAGCTTTTTCTGCTCCTTTCCTGGCCGAGAAACTGAATTTTTTCTTCTTTTCTGGACTTGAGGAGTTGCATTTTCACCCTGCGTTTGTAAGTCCCTGAAAACTGCTTAAATGGCTCTTGAATAATCCTTCAAAGTCACCTCCCCTCTTTAATCTAATACCAAAAGGACTTACTTTACATGGCTAATCCCTCTTTCCGTGCTCTACAGCCTCATTTAGAGGTGTGCACGCTGCTAATTTCCCCTTGGCAGCCTGCTGGAGACAATGGCTTCCATTGGTGAGCAGCAACCTCTCCCTCCCGTGCTGAACTCTGGGCACAGCTGAACCCATCTGACAAGATTTTGGGGCATTTCAGGGAGCATCCCTTTGCAGGAAGCCAGCCCAAACTCTTGGGTGTGTTTCTAACCACCACCTTTTGGGACACTCCGAGGGTCTCCTGCCCCAAACACCTCCAGCTCTTGGGTGGTGAGAGTGGAGGGAAGCAGGGTGTGCCCGCAGGTAGTTGGAGTTGAATGATCCTGGCAAAACTCTGGAATTGGGAGGATTTTCCCATCCTTACCTTCTGCAGTGGAGCTGAGCTCTCTCCCAGCCCGTCTGGCGCTCCCAGAATTTTAAGCTTGTTCTGCTCTCCACAATGACAAAACGTGTGTTGGGAATGTGAATGACAGCAGAGGAGCAGCTCACCTGTGCAGGCAGCCTCCTGGAAAAAGGGCTGAGATGCTGCAGCCTCCAAAGGCTGGCATTCCACGGGTTAACAGGGATGTCTGGAGCCTCCAGCCCCTCACCTGTGCTCACCAGGGATGGCTGAGGAGGGCAGGTGTGCCTTCAGTGGGGTCAGCGTGGTGGGAGGGTGACTGTCCTCTCCCTGGGCCCACCAGGACACCTCTGGCCGTGGGGTGGGTGTCTCTGAGACCTCAGCCATCCTTCTCCAGGGTGTCCTGCGTTGATTTCCCAGTGTTAATCCCTCCAGTGCTTGATTTCTGAGTGCTGATGTTCAGCCTTTGGCTGAGGAGCTGTAATTCCAGAGGGAAGGACAGCAGCAGTGACAGCCAGTGAGCAGCTGCTGAGAGCCCACCTTGGTTCCCAAACTTGGACCTCTTCATGCATGAAAGCCTTTCTTGTTGCTATCCAGGTCTTTATTAACTGGAATGAGCATTTCCTTAGTTTTAAACTCACTCCTGTGTTACCCCATCAGGGACGGCTGGAAATCAAGGGTGAGTTCACATCAAATTTCCCCCAGAGATGCAAAACTTTGGTGATATTTTGTAAATATTCTGGTGCCACGTGATTTATTTACTTGGCTTGAGGAGGTGGCTTTGTCTGACAGTTCTGTGGAGTTAACTTGATTTAAAAAAACAATATTTAAAACTCAGAAGTAAAGACGAGGCAGAGTGAAGGAAGGATAATACCCACGAGGCAGATAGATCTCTGCCTTTTGATTTGCTCTTGTGGTCTTGTTTAATTCTTTTTGGTGAGCATTCTGGAGGGGCTGCTTCCCATCAGGGCAGGGTGGACTCAGCCCTGGCGCCGAGCAGGCAGCTCCGGGGATGCAGACGGAGCAGGAGAAGCTGCTGCTGCTGCTTAAAAATACTCTGCTGCCTTTGAAAGTTCATAAATCATCACAGGTCTATTTTTAGCCCTGTTAGAATAGAGCAAGTCTGGGGTTTCTTCCCACACCTCCCCTGAGTGGCCTGGAATGACCTGGTGGAGTCCCTGCAGGAGCAGCTCGCTCCCTCCTTTGGCGCGGCGCTCGGCCCCGCTGTCACACGGAGCATTCAGCTCTCTTTTGGAGAGCCTTTGGTGCAACAGTTGGGAATTTTCCTTCCCGTTGGGAGTCTCTGCTGCTCGGTGGGTGAGTGATGTGCAGCCCCTGACAGGAAGGTAATCACAAACACGGCGAAGTGCCGTGAATCACCCCGAATCCCCAAATGTCAGCTGCGTGCTGCCAAGGCTGAGACTTGCACACATCCTCACCGTGCTCTGCCACGGTGGTTACTCGAGCACAGATATTAATATCATGACAGGAGTGATTCATTCTTTTTATTATTAGCAAAGCAAATACATAATGATGACACCCTGCTGATTTACTGCTTCACGCCAGTGCACAACTCTCCCCTGCCTCCTCCTCCCAGCAGCCACCAAATCTGGGGATACTCGAAGGAAATGTGTCAAATCTGTGTCAAAGCTGCCTCTCATCTTACCACAAACGAGCTTCACATTCCTTATGAACCAAGAGAGCAGAGTTTTGTGCACTAAACGGGGTTCTGAATGTGTGGATGTTGGGAAATAACTCCATTCTTTGCTATTCCCCGGATCATTTTATCTTAATCTGCAGGGTTAGCCCAACCCAACACCGAGAGAAAGAATGAGTTCTTGGGGTGTTTTCAATTGCTGGGTTAAATCAATGAAAGTCAAGCCCTCAGAACCATCAGGGTCATAGCATTTTGAAAACAATCTGGTGGCTGTCACGTGCAGAGTTCAGCTTCAGGAAGGTGGAGCAGAAGGGAGAAGTTCTGCCTCTGCAACAGAAATTGGGATTTTTGCTTAGGGTCATAATCACAGCACAGATGTATCAGCATGTGGCCTCCAGTGAGGTAAGTGATGCACTTATTGCACTTCAGAAGGACTCAAAAAATAATCTGCAACCATTTAATTTTCACCATGGCAGGGTTTTATTTTAAAAATTGTGTTAAAGGTTTCGAAAACGAGGTTCTGCCACGTTTGTTTCTTCTACTGATTCTTCCTCAAGCTCCCCGTTGTTCAGCTGTTGATGCTGCATTCCTTGAGGACTTGCTGGAGATGTCTCAGGTCTGCCCAGACATCCTTATCCATGTTATGATCAGTACCAAGTTCTGCTGAGATAAGTTATAATAAAGATAAAAGAAAAGCACCAGGATTGTTCTTCCCCACCTTTTCTCCTCTTTGGTTCTTGGATTCAGTGAGACTCATCCCTCTCATGTTGACTTTTCCCAATTCCTGTTGAGAGCAAGATGTGCTTGAAAGACCCAGCAGTTAATCTTGGTTTTCTCCAGATCTCCAGGAGACCCTGAGCTGAGCTGCTCCTGACTCCAGACTGATTTGCTCTTCCAGAAGTTCTGTCAGTGTTATATCTTTGTTGGCCTCGGGCGAAATCTGTGTTTATCATTTATTTATATAAATGTTTAGCCGAGGAAGAGATGTGGTGTTTAAGGCCAATTTGCATAAGGCTCAGCAGGTCATTGCATTTAATTAGAGCCAAAGAAGGGGAACAAAGGGACATCCCGGGTGATTGTGGTGGAAAAACCTCTCTTGTGGAGGGTGATTGAATGTGAATGGTGCTGCACAGCAATAACCTACCTGTGTGATTTTAACCGGTCTGTAAGTGCATTGTTTATTGAACTCGGATTTATTCAGATCACAGGAACACTTCCAGAAAACAAAACACACTTGCATCTCTGTGCTCCGGGTGATGGGAGTGTGGAGACCCAAAAAGCCATCGGGGAGAGCCCCGGGGCTGCTGGGGCTGCTCAGGGCACAGCTTTCCCGGCTCCCTGGCTCCTGTGAATGATTCCCTTCATTCATTTTTACACCTTACAGCTGGAAAACCCAGAGCAGAGAGATCTTTGTCCAGTTTGATCCATGGCCATGGTTTGGGTGATCTCTGCAGAGCGCAGGGGGTTCTTCACCTCTCACAAGCAGCACCGAGGCACTTCCATCAATTGAGATGGTTTTTATTCGCTGCTATCTTGCTCAGTGGTCAAAACTATCTCTGTCATGAGTGAATGGATGAATCTTTTTGGGCTTTGTCTCCCAGTCTTTAAAAAAAAACAAAAAAACCCCTCTGAAACCCCTCTGAACAGCACTCAACTCCCAGCTTTTTAGAAGAGTTACTTAGCATAAGAGCAGAACATTTGCCTAAGAGGGTTTCAGTCCAAGAAGGACTTTTCATATTTAATTGATCTGTATTGTTCAATTAGGGAGATGTATCGTGCCCTCTGTTGTGCATGTATAGCTGGAAGCAGAAATGAATGAAATATGAAGCACAGCAGAAGAGTGAATTCAGCCTGAATCTGCTGTTAGTGATGCACAGAGCAGGATTCCCACCCAGGCCTGGATCTGTGTGAGTAAACAGGGGTTGTGTAAATTCATCACTTACCTTGGCCTTACAAATGAGCCTGAACGATAACATTTGTTCTTATTCTGCTCAGAACTCAGTAACCTCTTTGTTCTAAATCCTATTTATAAACATCCCAGCTCCTAGATTAGCTGTCAGGATTATCCCAGTGTGTTGTGCTTGTCTGGGAACAGCTGGATTTGGCTTCTGAGCCCTGCCAGCTTCCCAAACTCGGGTGTGTGCTGAGCATCCCGGCAGTGCCAGGCACAGACAGGAGTGACACGGGTCCCACAGGGTGGCAGCACTCAGCCCACAGCTCTGATCCCTTGGAGCATCCCGGAGCACTGGGAACTGCTCCAGGGCCTGGGGAAGGGCAGGAGCCAGGGAACACCCTGCTCGATATCCTGGGGTAACAGTGCCCAGGGAACACCCTGCTCCTCTCCTGGGGTAACAGTGCCCAGGGAACACCCTGCTCGATATCCTGGGGTAACAGTGCCCAGGGAACACCCTGCTCCATGGCCTGGGGTAAGGACAAGGACAAGGCTTTAGCTGGGTAGGAGATTTAACACCCTTAACCCCAATTGCTACCGTCTAATTTTCTCAGCATCCCTAATTCTGAGGAATTGACAGAAAAATACATCAAATGTCTCCTTGGAATTTCCTGTCACTGTCAGGATTCTGTGCTCAGTGTCCCCCTTGCTTTCCCTGCCTTTCCACCCGCTGTTCTCCCTCTTTCCTTGCCCAGCCAGGTGCAGCAGCTCCTCCCAGGTTTTGGCTGACAGGTCCAGGGTTTGTGGCTGGCTCAGCATCACCCTCTGCCTGCTCCTCCCCAGCTCCTTTGGTTTCCTGACAAAGCCAATCAGGAGAACCAGAGGATTCCTGTGCTGCATCCAGCACATTCCAAGTCCTAGAAAGTGCTGATTATCCGTGAGGAATGATTTCAAACCTTGCAGGGGTGTGTGTCCGTGAGCAGTGCGTGCACAGCTTGTCCAGGGAAGCTGTCCTGGGAGTTCCTGGCACAAGGGGTCACTTGTCTGTGCCACCCTCCTGCCTGGGGCATGCAAAGGCTTCCTAGGGATGGGCACGTGTCTGTACAAGGAGAGCTTGGTGTTAATCCAGTTCCTAAATCCTCTGGCTGAGTTTCCATGGGATCAGGCAGGGATGGGGGCTGTGGGCAGGGAGGGTGGAAGGAACTGAGCGTCCTTCCCTCTCTGCCCTGGGGTCCTCAGCACAAAAAAGCCAGGGCCACAGAGGAGGCCACGGAGCTGCTGCAGGGCTGGAGCCCCTCTGGAGCCAGGCTGGGAGAGCTGGGGGTGCTCACCTGGAGAGGAGAAGCTCCAGGGAGAGCTCAGAGCCCCTGGCAGGGTTTAAAGAGGCTCCAGGAGAGCTGGAGAGGGGCTGGGGACAGGAGATGCAGGGACAGGACAGGGAATGGCTTCCCAGTGCCAGAGGGCAGGGCTGGGTGGGATTTTGGGAATAAATTCCTTCCTGTGAAAGTGGGGAGGGGCTGGAATTCCCAGAGAAGCTGTGGTTCCCCCTGGATCCCGGGAAGTGTCCAAGGCCAGGTTGGAGCACCCTGGGATGGTGCAAGGTGTCCCTGGTGCAATGGGATGAGTTTTAAAGCCCCTTTCAACCCAAACAATTCCATGATTCTGTGATGATCTCTGCAGCCACAACAACATTTTCTTGTTGTTTCCCAACCCTTCCCACAGAATATGAAATTCCCACATCACACATTGCTCCCCCATGGGCAAAGCAGGTGTGGAGCAACATCAGGGCTCTCCCAGGGAGCCCCAGGAATGTGCTGGCTTGAGCCACGGAATTCCTGGGGTGAATTCAGTGTTTAATGGGTCTCTTCTAATTGCAGATTTAGGGAAGAAACACTGGTCAAATACATCTGAGGAGGGAGAGCGCAGAACATGGCTTGACTCAATATTTTCTCTAGTCAAGTGGAAAAAAGGAAGCCTCATCTGAAAAAGCTGGAAAGGTCAAACTAATTTGTACTTGTGTGATAATGGGTAATACCTCTATTGTTTATGAAGCCTGCAGAATCCTTCCTGTGCTAAGCACTGTCATCTATCTGATGGTGATTTGGAGAAATTAAAAATGAAGTAGCAATTGTTCCACCCTCTTCGTGCCTTAATCTGCTTTGGGTGAGGATTCCTTTGAACAGTTCCATGCTCTTTATAAATGAGTTAAGGTGAAATTTGTTCAATTCTCTTGACTGCTGTGGCTGAAGGAAGGAGATGGTTTTAAACAAAAAAAAAAGAAAAAAAAGAAAAAGATTAATACTGAGGTTGAGAGGAGCCAGACTGAAACCCTGCCTGTGTCTTGCTGCTTAAGCATTCTGTTTGTGTTCCCTTGGTTCTTTATTTTGCTGCAGTCTTTTCTGTTTATTTACTAGGGTAAGTGGGAATTTTATATGCATGTCCAGCTCCTGCTAATAAAACTGGGATTGGTGAGCTCCTAATGCCCCACAGTGCTGCCTCACTTATCCAGGTGGATTTGCAGCTCTGGAAGTTGTGTGGATTTTCCTGGGATTCTGGTTCCTTTCCAGAGAGCCACAGTGCATAATTTTCCATGGAACAACAGGGGGAACTGTGTGGGGAGTCCCTCCTGCCTCGTGTTCAGCACCAAGTGGGAGCTCCAGAGGAATTCTTTTGCCAGGCTTATCGCTGAGACATTTAATATCTGGAATGATTTACTAGATCAAATTCTGGAGTTCTGGGCTGGCTGTAGCTGCATCTGTCATTGTTGCAGAACCTTGACAGTGAACAAAAAGGGGCTGCAGGGAACCATAACTCACCCAGCAAATTAATGGGTTCCCAGCCTTGCTTGCTCAGCTAAATGGAGCCTGGGAGCTGTGTGGTCTCACTGGCCAAGGGTTTTCCACAAAAATTGTGTGGGTTTGGAGTGGGTATTCCCAGAGGGATGGAGAGAGCACAGCCCTCCTGCCAGCTGGCTGGGACTGCTGCTTTGCACTCCTGCTGAAAGTGGGGATCAAAGCCCTCCAGGCTGAGAGCTCTCCTGGGAACATGATGCAATTGTTTTAAACTTATTTTTTTTTAGTGGGAGTCCACAATAATAATAAAAAAAAAAGGGTTTGATTGAGAAAGTTTCATCAGTTTTGATGATGTCTCACTGTGAGCACAGGATGGCCAGGGACTCTCAAAGGTCACCAACCACCATCATTTTTGTCACTGTGAGGAGATGCTTGATCACCTTCCAATTAGCAGGAAGTGCTGGAACATCCCTGGAGGGGTTTAAAAGCTGTGTGGATGTGGGGCCTGGTTTATGGGTGAGTGGTGGCCTTGGCAGTGCTGGGGAATGGTTGGACTTCATGATTTAAAGGGTTTTTCCAGCTGGAATTCTATGGCAGGTCATCTCCCTGGCTGTGATTTTGCTCTTATTCTTTTTTCCTGATTCTGTCTCTTGCTGATGGACGATCCCAGTTCCTGAGAAGGTTCCAATCCTCTGTGAGTTGCCAGATTCCTTGGCATGGTGGTGGGCAGGGCGTGGCTGAGGAGTTTGGGATGAGGGGAGTCGATGCTCTGACCTCACACTTGGGGTGTGCTCTGAGGCAGTGGGAGGGTGACCTTGTCTGCAGCCCCCAGCAGCTCCTGGAACTCGGATTTTGGGAATTACCAAGCCCTTCATGGTGGAGAATGCCTGGACACTTGGGAATTGGCCTAATCACCCTGCAGGGCTTGGGAATTAAACACAGAGCAGAGCCTGGGAGAGGGGAGAGGGTTGGACCTGTTGGAGTGGCAGCAGAAGAGCCCCAGGAAATTGCAGAATGGGAAATGTGGGAATTATCAAAGGCAAGAAGGCTTCTGGAAAGCTGGAAAAGAAGGCCTCACAAACAGGGTAGAACAGACAATTCAGAATCGAGCTGCAGCTGTAAGGTTAGAAAGCAGAAGAGTTACATTAAATATAGCAAGCAAGGACATGAAACAATAGCTTGTGTCTTAAGCTTGGCTGAGATAGACCTTAGGAAGCAGAAAAATATGCCTAGCAAGGGAGGAGAAGGTTTTGAACTTAATAATGAGGCATTGTTTATTGTAACTGGAGAGCACACAAGCAAGCACTGTGTGAAAATGAGCCAGCATTGTGTAAAGCAGGTGTACGTGTGCTCTTAGACTGGCTAAAACACCTGCCTGTAAGCTTTGGCTTTATGCTCTTGGCTAAAATGTTCTTAAAATGATCTGTAACAAAGAAATCTTTGGCTGCTGCTGGCTAGATGTGAGCTGTTGTCATCTTCCCATTGTCTCCACTGTGCAATGAGAATGAACCATAAAGAGCTCGAGATGCAGCTCCTGTTTGTGCCACAGAAATTCCAACACAAATTGGTGCCCGGTGTGAGGATGGAGCTCACAGCCTTCAGGTGATGGGAGTGGAACTGCTCAGCACCACCCCTGTAGGGTTTTGGCCACATCAGCAGCTCTGTGAGCCCTTCTGGAGTTTAAAACAACTCTGCAGCACTTGGCAGATCCAGGCCCAGGGGTTTGTGGTGTAAATCTGCAGTTTTGTGGCCCAGCCAGTGCTCCCAGTCATTCCCAGTTTATAGCTATGCTCCCATAGCCAGCCTGCCACCAGCACTCACTGGACCTCCCAGCCATTTTATTATTAGGATTATTATTGTATTTTTGAACCATTTACCTAAAATATGGAACCACTGCCCCTGGAAAAGTGGATTATCCTCTCCTCGATAACTGATTTTATTCCACTCAGGAAAATTTGATTCAGATTTCTGAAACATTGCCACTAAGCAGCTTTTTAAGCAGAGTTGCAGTGCACAACCAAATTAAATACATGTAGGGAGAAGGGAAATGTTGTTGTTGCAAGTGTCCAAAGGAGTTGGAATGAAAATAATCTTATAGATAAAACTTAAATTGAGTTCAGATATTACGGAGGGAGCTTAGCTCTGTACCTGGAAAATCCCATCTGCCAAAAATAAACTTTGGGGTCACATTTTTAAATGGCATTTCTAGTCCTGGACCATCCAGCTGCTCTCTCTGGGATGTCAGCCCTGTGTGTGGCACAGATCTTGCAAAGGAGTTTAAGCTGTGTGAATCTGCTCAGTAAAAACAACCAAAAAAAAGTTTAAAAAGAAGGTGGGGGAATGCTCTTAGGGGATTTATAAAACCCTTCCCAAGCTGCACAAGCTTGAGGTGGCAGATCCTGTCTCTGAATTACTTTTGAGGAAGTTTGGCCCAAATTTTGTCCAAACCCAGCGTCTCCAGGAGAAAATACCCTGTGAATTCTGCAGCTTGAGGCAGCAGCAGTTGGAACCAAACTGGAGAACTGGTTTGACCCTTTTTACTGGAAGCTCTGAATGGATTTCAAACTCCAGGTCTTTAATGGTCCTTGTGGAATTCTCCTGAGCTGGTTCTGTGCTCTTTTACTGGAGATGAAGAACTGAGATGCACAAAATGTTCAGAGATATTGAATTACTGGAATTTCTGGAAAGTTCTACCCAAATTCTTTGAATTTTAGGATACTGAGCAATTGGAAGAAATAAGTTTATGGCAGAGGAGGAATTTCAGCCCTGACTTCTTTCTTTCTCCCCTGTGGATTGCATCATAACTCTGAAGCTTAAAAGATTTAATTATTTTTGCACCTGTGGTTTTGCTTTAGATCAGTCTTTCCCAGCTCATGGGATTCAGGGTCTCACTGAATTCTTGCTTTCAAATAACAAATATCTGGGACTGAAAGTGTTTTTTTTTTTTTAAAGTGCAATCAAATATGATTTAGCAGCCTAAAACATTATGAATAGACTCAGGCATTCACACAGAAATACTTGACAATATCTATATGAAAGTAATGTCATCCATTAGCATTGTGTGAAATATAAAACATCATCCAATAGTTAAATCCAACTGCAGTGAATCCTCTGTAACTTTACTGACAGAACCTAAATTTAGGAACTAATTAAATTCCATGGAACAGAAGAATGCATTTCTCCCCTTCTTGTAAGGACAAGGATTTGGAGTGTTATCTGTACTTCTATTTTTATATCATTGAGTAGACTTTTATATAGATAGAACTATATACCTGGGTTGTTTGGGGTTTTGTTTTGGGTTTTTTTGGTTGTTTTTTTTTAATTTGTTCATCTGCATTTCAGGATCTCTGCTGAGTAGCACCCAAAGTCCAGCTCAGACCCCTCTGTGAGGGGACTGCTGGTGGAGGTGGGAGTGGAAGGGATAATTCCCTGCCCAGCCAGCTTTGGATCCACCCCCATCATCTGCTCAGAGCGTCCAAAACAACTCATTTCACCTCAAAACTCAATTCAGGCATTTTCTTTCCCAGCCAATTCCCTGCTCCAGCCTCTGGCTGTGGAAGATTCCAGCTTGAAGGCTGTGGAGAAATTAAGTGTGGACCCAGGATCAGGGCCAAACACTTTAAATAATTGATGGACAGCTCGATTTCTTCAGCCTTGCTAAAGTAAACCAAGTTTCAGATGAACAGGAGCTGACTTAGGTGTTTAGTTGAGGGGAAAAAAGCCTTTTGAATTCCACTGATTTCCCACAGGATTAACTCAGCACTAGGAAAAGTAGCATGAGAGAATCATGGAATGGTTTGAGTTGGAAGGGATTTTAAGATCATCTGATTTCAGGGACAGGGCCATGAGCAGGAACCTCCCACTGTCCCAGGTGCTCCCAGCCCCAATGTCCAGGCTGCCCTTGGGCACTGCCAGGGATCCAGGGGCAGCCCCAGCTGCTCTGGGAATTCCATCCCAGCCCCTCCCCACCCTCACAGGGAAGGATTTCATCCCAATATCCCATCTCCTGCTGCCCTCTGGCCGTGGGAAGCCATTCCCCCTTGTCCTGCCAATCCAAGCCCTTTTTATTCTGTTCAGGCTCTTTGGATTCTTTTGTAGGCAAAAAAAAAAAAAAAAAAAAGGAATCCCTCTTAAATGAAATACATAATCTGAAAAGGAGAAAGCAGGAAAGTTGTCATTGCTATTTGTGAGCTACAGTTGGCCAAGTCTCCCAAGGCTGGTTTGACTTTCGTGTAATTTTAATCAATTTTTATAAATAAATAACACAACTGGAATAGCTGCATTTCCCATAACACCTGCCAGGGTGTGGGAGTGTGAGACAATGCAAGAGGCCAAGAATTCCAAGTTCCTGACCCCAATATTGTGCGAGCTGAGAAGAAAAGGCAAACAGAGACCAAACAAGCAGACAGCAGAAGGAGAAGCAGCTAATGAGCATCCATGGTTTGATTGCTTAATGGGGCTGTGGTCTCGAGGCTGGTCTGGAGGAAGGATGTCCTTTGGACAGGCAGGATGTGCAGGGAAGTGGAATTAGTTCTGCAGGAGGAGCAGGAAATGTGTCTGTGTTGGAGGGCTCCTCATATTCCACTCCTGCAAATGGCTCCATCTATTAGCTGGAAATAGCAGCGTGGCAGACAGGGCACAGTTAGGCTGGGCTTAGCAGGGAGGAGCCTGAGGAGAGGCAGGGATGTGCTGGAGCTCAGAGGAACTTTCTGCTTTCTGGAGATTTCCCGTGGAGCAGTTCCTTTGGCTGGTGGAGTATCAGTGAAACTGGGCACTCCTGAGAATTCATTTATGGGACTGTTTGTTTTCACTAATGACACAAGATACCGAATTCTTAAAAATTCTCAGAGCTACAAAAGTGGTCAGAGCAGCAAATATGCTTTGATCCCAAATGCCTTTCCCCCCTTCTCTCTGTATTTTATAATCCTTTTGCTCTTTGGGTCATATTGCAAGTTTAAACACTTCCTTATCCTTTCCTGAATCTGGACTTGTTTAGAAATCATAAAACTGCCTTTGAGGTGGCTCTGATGGCTTTGGCAAGGCTTGGGAGTGATGCTGTGGTGGTGGAATGGGTGGGCTGGGCCCAGGGGAGCATTTCCAGCTCCCAAACCCGATGGCAAATTGGCACAGCCCCTCAGAACCCTCGGGCACAGCCGAGTTCCTGAAGCCCTCAAACCCCTCCACTCATTCCCAACGCTGCTAACACAAACATAAAAGCTCTGAGAGGGTTTTTTTAAGCCAAATATTCCTGGCTGGAAATGAATTCCTGCTGTTGTCACCTCATTCATTATCCTCTCCAGGAAGGAATAGGTGATGCAGCTTTCTGCTGTGAAGGTCCCCCCGTCTGTTCATCTCCTTAGCCACTGTCACTCATCCTCTTCATTTCTGAACCTTATCACTCTGTATTCCAGGGGTTGGATTTGATCCATCCATCATCTGTCAGGAACTTGTCAGAGACCCTGGACACTTCCAGATGCATTTTCCGTGCAGGTCCTGCCAGAGGAGTGGAATATTAAGCAGGGAGGGTTGGGCAAATCACACACTTGCTCTGTTTTTGCTGTACTTCATCTTCAGATTAGCCCTTTTCAGCACTTTTCCCCCAAAAGAGAAGCTGAGAATTTGTAATGGATAATTTTGCATTTGTGAGCAGTTTGTGGGTTTGTTCCTACGGACTGACAACCACTCCTGTCTCACACTTTATAAAAAACTCATCACAGAGAACTCTGCCCCCCATTATCCAAATAAAAGGAGGGGAAAACTTTGCCCCCTTTACTTCTTCAGTGGAACTTAATGATCAGACTCAGAGAGGTTTCCATGGTGCACAGTTTCCTTTTTCCAAGGAAAACTATTTTCCTTTGTGTGTTTGCTGCTATTGTGTTTAATGGTCACTGTTCTGCAGGTTTAACAGTCACTCCCCACACCTTGGAGCTTGTGAATAAATTTGAATATTTAAAATCAACATTAACAGGGAAAAATACGTTATTTGCCTAGGGCTGCTTATGATTTTTTAATTTTTTAATACTAAAATGCAGGTTATGCTGCAGGGTCTGGTCTATTCTAGCAGTCAGCTGTGCTATTTGATAGCTCAGGTATTGATTCCTTACATCACCTGCTCCTTACACACTGATTATATTTCATTTCTGTTCCTTCTTCTTTTTAGAAATACAAAATGAGAGCCTGGTAGCAGTTTCTGGCTTTATTCATTTTCCTTTTCCCTGGTGGAGCCTCGTGGATTACATTCTTTGTTTACCGAGCACTTTTTCTCTGCCTTTCTTCTTGAACAGGAAGATTCTGACTTGGAAACATTGAACTTTTGAAAGAGATTATTATGTTAATAATTTAATAATGCGGGGCCATACTTGGAGCTAAGCTTTGTCCAGAGGATGCTCCATCTCTGGAAGTGCCCAAGGCCAGGCTTGGAGCACCCTGGGATAGTGGGAGGTGTTCCCTGCCCATGGCAGGAGGTGGAATGAGACAGCCTTGAAGCTTCCAACCCAAACCATCCATAATTCCATGATCCTTAACCAGCCAGGATGCAGCTGAGTTTCCAGCATCGCTTTCTGCATCTTTCCCATGGCCCCACGAGTGGGACATTCCTGCACAGCCAGAGAGCCCTGGGCCCACATTCCTGAAGCCCAGGACCCCTCCCTGGCTCAGGCACTGGGCATGGACCTGCCAGGATCCATCTCCTCCCAGTTTGGCATCTTGTTATTCTTCCATTCCCTCAGCTGGCAGAATGTCAGGGTGTCATCCTGAGAGCCTGTTCCTCCTCTGGGACTTCTGCAGGTCATTTTTGGTCAGTGGTGGGAGGCTGGAACCCAGGGATCTGCTCCTCCCTGCCCCCTCCTGCTCCCCCACTCCTGCTTGCTGGAATGCCACCAGTTATTGCTTCTTGCATTGTTTCATTTCAGCCCCGTGCTGAAATCCTCCTCTTCCATCTCAAGTAATTAATTAGTCCCATTTCCATTTTTACATTCAACTTGAGCTCGGGAAAAAAAAAAATTTGCCAGCCCTGCCAAAGTGCTGACATGTGTTTTACCAGAGATTTGTTAGGGAAGTCTTTAAAAATAATTCCCAGATAAAAGTCAAGTGCAGCGAACGACATGCTCGAAAAAATCTGAAGTGGCCCTGAGTATTTAGTTTGTGTTGATGAATAATGGAAAACACGTTCTGGAGGGAAACAGGATGCAAGATTATTATTGTTATTATCATTATTAATTTTCCTTAAACCTCTTGGGTTTGGCCTTGCTGCTGGAGATGCTTAACATCTCTCAGAGCAGTGAGGTCTGGAGGTGAGATTTTGTAGAATATCATTAAACACCACTTGCTGTGGCTAAATGAAGAAAAAGTGTGAAAAATCAGGAAGGAAATGATGTTCCCAACCTCTGTGTTTAATCTCCAGGTGGTTCCATCCAGAGTCTGCCCTCGTTAGAGCTGTCCCTTTAAATGACTGTCACCATGCCCTGACAACACTTAAACCATTACCTTGTTAAATATTGCCTGCTCAAAACACGTCTAGGGGTGATTTGACAAATGGCTTTCTTCAGTTTAATGTGGAAATGATTTAGTAAATGTTAATGTGGCCATGTTCTTCCCAGATAACCAGTTGCCCTTGGGACAGTATCAATAAGTGGCATTTATATGATATTATGAATGTGTTAATTATGCGTAGACAAAATAACGAGTAAGCAAAGGTCAAGGACAAACGCAGTTCCCCCAGAAACACGCATCAAAGAGCTTCTAATATTTAAGTCATTACCATTATTGAATATTCAGTGTCATTTAAATTATGTGCATCTTTTTCATTGCTTATTTTTCAGGCCACAAACTGAGCAACTTCAAGGGCTGTGCAAATGTTTTGTGCCAAAACTCAGCACAACTCCAGCAGTAGCTGGGCTGGTTTTCTCCATACCCTGGTGAGCTGCCAGGTGGAATTTGGGATTGATTTCCTCTTGGAGATGTAACCTTGTGATGCTTTTTGCTGGAAATTCGAAATGAAGGAAATGGAAACGTGGCCGTGCTGGCTGTTAAACTGCTGAACCTTGAAACTCAATGCAAATCAAAACAAAATGCTCTGGAGACCGTAAATACCCAACTTTGCCCCAGTTCACTGCTCTGCTCCTTATCAATGTGCTTTGAAAAAGAGCAGGCTGGAGAGTTCAGCCTTTGCTTTTTACTCCCAGCCACGAGGATAAAGCCCTTTTTTGGCAGGGAATCTTCTGAAATCCAGTGAATTTTGTGACGTGAGGCAAGACAGAGCTTAGCTGATCAATACAGCCATTAATTAGAATTAAAGGCTCAGCCATGATTTTTACTTTTACATATTGGCATCTGGCAAAACAGTTAAAAAAGTCAATAAGGGTCTAAAAGTTCCTCTCGGGTTACTCAGTGAGGAACAGCAGCAAAGCCTCCTCCATCTCCCAGGAATTCCTCTCACAGGTGTCTGGAAATATCTCCCTCCCAAACGAGATGCTGTTCATGTATGAAATATTCATGTTATGACATCAAACCATGCTGCACATTATTTCGGTGCAGTAGGGCAAAATTAGATTCGCATTTTATTTTGCTTATAAATGCCTGTCAGAGTTGCTAAATCAGTTTGTCTTTGCTGTCTTGAAATGGTGTCAGTTTGAATTTCCTTCACGCTGCATATTGTTTTGGGCAAAGGCACATTCCTTCTCCATCCGAGATGGAGCGCCTTGTGCTCCTGAAACATAGCTGGAAAAGCCCAATAATTAAGATTATTTTTAAAAACCCTCTCTGGAGTGGCAGCTTGGCCTTTTTTAAGGTGATGGAGAAGCTACCAAACGCTGATGCGTTGTGATATTTGATTTTCCCCTGTGCAAGGATCACTGTCTGGATTATTTATTGGTTGTAGGGTCTATAACAGGGCATCCTGGACTCTTGTGCTGATGGAAGTGGAGAAGAGCTTTGAGCAGCAGATTCTGAGTTCCTCAATGCAGCTGAGGAAGAATCAGATGACTGAGTGGTTGTAATTACCCTGGTCCAGGGGGGATCTGCATCCTTCAGGCTGGACCAGTGGGACCAAGGAGGAATTAGGGCAGGAAGGAGGAATTAGGGGTTTGTCTGAGCTGTCTTAAGGCACAAACCCCAATGAGCAGCCCTCAGCTGGGACCTCATCCTTTAACTTGGGAGGCAGGGGAATTCATTCCCTCTCAGCTTTTTGGTGCTGTGCTGTCTCATTCATGCATAAATAATCTCAGTTATCGTGATGCTAAAAAAAAATTTAAAAAGCTGTGGTCCCCAGTCTGCCAGATATTTGCTTTAGAAATATCCCATCAGAGGAGCTGTGCATGCTTGAAAACATCCATTATTTTCTCCCCTCTCCCCCAGGTTCCTGTCTCCAGCCTGTGCCTGCGGCTCCATCCCTGCAGGCATCGCTCCCAGCTGTGCCCCACGCTGCTCCAGCCCCAGGGTCTGCCATGGAGACAACACAGTTCTCCTCACCAGCCACTTGGGTGGATGTTTACACATTTTTTATTATTTAAAACCAGCTTTTGAAACTTTACCCTTCCTCCTTCTCCGCTCTACCCTCAGTGTGCTGCTGAAGGTTTTCATACAAAAGTGCCACTGCCATGTGAGTTTTTTATTTCCCTGGATTTGCCTTGATCATTAGCATAACTCCCTTGAGTTAATACCAGCAGGTTTTGTGGAGTAGGGGTAAATAGTTAAAGGTGCATAGTTTGTGTAAAGCAGGAGTGCATGGTTTGCTGATGTTGCTGTTTTCATACATCGAATAACATCAGTGTATAATCCATCATTTAACAGTATAATTAATTTCATGGAACATGATCCAGACAAACGTAGCAACTGGGGTAGAAATCCTTGGGGTTACCCTCAGCAGAGGCTGGGGGATGTCCTGCAGGTGCAGCCAGGGCTGGGGCTGGATGAGCACAGCCCAGCCCAGCTCCTCAGCAGGAACTGGTGAGGAGCAGCAAGTCCTGCACCCCCTGCCTCCAGCTCAGCTCTCACACTCTGTCCCCTCCTCTGGAGATCCCTGAAGTGCCCCTTGATGTGCTCCCAGTTGTTTTCAAGGACCTGATTTCAAGCTAAAATCCCCTCTGCAAAGCTCTCCCCAGCCCTGGCCAAAACCCCGCAGCTCCTCCCGAAAAGCGAGGCCCTCGTGATGAGCTCCTGCATTTTCCATTAGGAGAAACCTTCCAAAAATATTTTTTTTTTCCCAAATGATTTCTTGATAGCTGGCAATCTCCTGAATCATTTCTTACACAGAAATGGTTCCTCGAGGTGTTTTGCTCTGTAACAGCAGCCCTGGAGCAGGTTTGTCACCATTTCCAGCCTGAGGGCTGGTGCTGGATTTCTTGCTCAGGTCACCTCATTTTTTGTGTGCCTCTGTATTTTCCTGCCTGCCTTTGTGGGTTTTTTTGGTCTATTCCTCTGGGGTCCGAGAGTCTTTGAGCTTGAACAATGTGACTGATCTGAGGTGTGTTTTAATCCAATGATAAATAGTTAATTTTGGAGGTTTAAGTTGACAGCAAAGCCACCTTGGAGTGTCAGGCTGCGAGACTTTAGTTTCCTTCTCTGATCAGATAAGGAGCAGATATTTCCTGTAAATCCTCCCCCAGTGTTCCAGTCCTACCATTAGAGCATTAAGTCAGATACATGACACCCAATTTCACAGTAATTCCTGAGGAAAAAAGCACATTCTATTTTTTTTAATGGGCTTTCCAGGACTTACTTTGTTTCTTCCTGATGAATATGAATTCCAGCGAGTTCATCCAAATTCTGACCTTCAGATACACAATGGTCTGAGGGGGTTCTGAAGCAAGAATATGTTCTTTAAAATTATCTCAATGCTGTCTTCTGTTCCCATGAAACCCCCATGGAGTGCAGGAATAAAACTGCTTTAAGTGCTCCAAAATGCATCCGCGTGTTCCTTACGAACCGCTTACATCTCGTAGAAATATTTTTTGTGTCAACATGACCCGTGCCAACCTTTTCCTCTCCAAATGGCTTTGTTTGGATTGTGTGCTGCCTGTAGGATCACCGCTTCTCTTCATCTCCTTTTCTTCTGATTGCCAAGTAACGCCAGGCAGATCCCAGAAACTTCTCCTGATGTGCTGTACCCGGCCTTCCCGAGCAACCTGGCTGAATAAATATCCATTGAATAACTGGAGAATGCATTCAGATTCTTTGTGTTTTGATTTATGTTCTATCTTCCTACCTGTGCATCTCCCAGAGTAATTGCCAGTTTTTGCCTCCTACAGAGAGATATAATAGAGCTGAAGAATAAGTAAAATGTGCTCTGTTTCTCTCTCTCTCTCCCTTTTGTAAGGGAGCCTTTATATTCTCACGCTCATAATTTGCAAACTGAAAATCAGCGCCTCGTTCCCAGCTGGCCTTGCTGGAAGGAGCTGTTCAGATGCTTCCTGTGTCCCCTGTCCCTGTGCCACTGCCAGCACGGGTACACCTGGACACACGGCTTGATCCCCTGTGTGCCTTCAGGGTGTCCCAAATGAACCGGGAGCTGGCAGCCACTGTGTCCTGTCCCAGAGCTGCTGTCCCTGTCCCAGAGCTCCTGTCCCCTGTCCCAGAGCTGATGTTCCCTGTCCCTGAGCTGCTGTCCCCTGTCCCAGAGCTCCTGTCCCCTGTCCCAGAGCTCCTGTCCCCTGTCCCTGAGCTGGTGTCCCCTGTCCCAGAGCTCCTGTCCCCTATCCCAGAGCTCCTGTCTCCATCCCAGAGCTCCTA